>CM038708.1:47470164-47752664 GCA_021613375.1 Megaleporinus macrocephalus
CTCTGACTATTACAGAGACCAACTCTGACCATTACAGTGATCAACTCTGACCATTACAGCGATCAACTCTGACCATTACAGTGATCAACTCTGACCATTACAGCGATCAACTCTGACCAGTACAGTGATCAACTCTGACCATTACAGTGTTCAACTCTGACCATTACAGTGTTCAACTCTGACCAGTACAGTGATCAACTCTGACCATTACAGTGATCAACTCTGACTATTACAGTGATCAACTCTGACCATTACAGTGATCAACTCTGACCATTACAGTGTTCAACTCTGACCATTACAGTGTTCAACTCTGACCAGTACAGTGATCAACTCTGACCATTACAGTGATCAACTCTGACCATTACAGCGATCAACTCTGACCATTACAGTGATCAACTCTGACCATTACAGTGATCAACTCTGACCATTACAGCGATCAACTCTATGACTACATGTGGTCATATCGCCCAGCCCTACATCTCATCACGATTACATCTTGTCTGTTTAATCTAATGCAGACTTAAATGCAAATCTCGTGACCTGGGTGTGTTAGCGCAGGGGAAACATTGCAACATGCTGGGCAGTAGCTCTGTAGGACCAGAGGACCGAGAGCCGGAGGCAGGAGGAGGACTGAGAGCCAGAAACGTCTTGCAGACTTCCAAAAGGGAAAAATCCCCTGACGGTCATTCCCGTCCAGGAGGTTTGCCCGTATGATCTGTTTGTCTCCCGCTGTGCCGAGTTACATTCTTCACTGTCCCCCTTCCAGTGACGACGGACCCTCCGGCAGACGTCCACGTGAGCCGAGTGGGTGACCTGGAGGACCAGCTGACTGTTCGCTGGGGAACGCCTCCGGCCCTCAAGGACTTCCTCTTCCAGGCCAAGTACCAGATCCGCTACAGGCTGGAGGACAGCGCCGAGTGGAAGGTAGTGTGAGCTGGACAACGGGGGGGGCTTCACATTGAACAGTGAAATACTGATGAACAGTGAGAGGCAAAGACCCTCAGACCGTGAGTTGCATTAAAAATTAAAAATATTAAAATAAAATTAATTTTAATATTTTGATATTTGTACATAGAGCTGCTGCCCGTGTACAATCTACTCCAGTTCATCACATCCAGACTGTGTATCTGGCATGTTATCATTATTTGATGTGATTTGTTGGGATTTGATGTAATTTGGTGGACTTTGGGATTTATTGGTATTTGATGGGATTTAATGGGGTTTAATGGAATTTGATGAGATTTAATGGTATTTGATGGGGTTTAATAGGATTTAATGGAATTTGATGAGATTTAATGGGGTTTGATGGGATTTGGTGGACTTTGATGGAACTTGGTGGGAAGCAGCTCTAAAAAAAAGTTTGGGAACGAACTTTAGGTCAGCGTGGCAACATTGTTGCTACAAAGTCCCAGGTGCTTGCTAATATGTTGCTATGTCATCCCAAGTGGTTGCTGATGTGTTGCTATGGATAATCAGGAGGTTGCTGTTATCCCAGATGGTTGCCTGTGTGTTGCTATGGAACGTCGGGTGCTTATGTTATCCCGGGTGGTAATGTGAATGTTGCCATGGAATCCCACTTGGTTGCTAATATGGTGCTTTGGACTATCACATGGTTGCTAAGGTGTTGCTAGGCTTTTTTCTATGGCATCCCAGGTGGTTGTTAAGGTGTTATGCTATTATAACAATACATAGAACAGGTCATGCAGGAGCCGCCTAAGGTCACCACGTCCAGCTGAGAGGTAGCAGTGCTGTGTTCTCTGGAACGATGAAGTTCTTTCCAGTAACTTCTGGGATGAGCAGGAATGATTCATAACTCAGTACCTGACCTCACTAGTGCTCCATCAAATCCTCACAGCAGTGTTCTAACGTTGGTACCTGACCTCACTAATGTTCAATCAAATCCTCACAGCAATATTCCAACCTCACTAAGGCTCAATCAAATCCTTGCAGCAATGTTCAACATCAGTACCTGACCTCACTAACACTCAATCAAATCCTCACAGCAATGTTCCAAACTCTCTAATGCTCAATCATATTCTCACAGCAATGTTTAACATCAGTACCTGACCTCACTAATACACAATCCAATCCTCACAGCAATTTTCCAGTATCATTACCTAACCTCACTAATACTCAATCAAATCCTCACAGCAATGTTCAACATCAGTACCTGACCTCACTAACACTCAATCAAATCCTCACAGCAATGCTCAACATTAGTACCTGACCCCACTAATACTCAATCAAATCCTCACAGCAACATCAGTACCTGACCTCACTAACACTCAATCAAATCCTCACAGCAACATCAGTACCTGACCTCACTAACACTCAATCAAATCCTCACAGCAACATCAGTACCTGACCTCACTAACACTCAATCAAATCCTCACAGCAACATCAGTACCTGACCTCACTAATACTCAATCAAATCCTCACAGCTATGTTCAACATCAGTACCTGACCTCACTAACACTCAATCAAATCCTCACAGCAACATCAGTACCTGACCTCACTAACACTCAATCAAATCCTCACAGCAACATCAGTACCTGACCCCACTAATACTCAATCAAATCCTCACAGCAACATCAGTACCTGACCTCACTAATACTCAATCAAATCCTCAAAGCAACATCAGTACCTGACCCCACTAATACTCAATCAAATCCTCACAGCAACATCAGTACCTGACCCCACTAATACTCAATCAAATCCTCACAGCAATTTCAACATCAGTACCTGACCTCACTAATACTCAATCAAATCCTCACAGCAACATCAGTAACTGACCTCACTAACACTCAATCAAATCCTCACAGCAACATCAGTACCTGACCTCACTAACACTCAATCAAATCCTCACAGCAATTTCAACATCAGTACCTGACCTCACTAATACTCAATCAAATCCTCACAGCAACATCAGTACCTGACCCCACTAATACTCAATCAAATCCTCACAGCTATGTTCAACATTAGTATGTGACCTCACTAATGCTCAATCAAGTTCTTACAGCAATGTTCTAACCTCACTAATGCTCAATCAAATCCTCACGGCAATGTTCCAACCTCACTTTTACTCAATCAAATCCACACAGCAATGTTCCAACCTCACTAATGCTCAATCAAGTTCTTACAGCAATGTTCTAACTTTACTTATACTCAATCAAATCCACACAACAATGTTCCAAACTCACTAATGCTTAATCAAATCCACACAGCAATGTTCCAACCTCACTAATCCTTAATCAAATCCTCACGGCAGTGTTCTAACCTCACTAATCCTTAATCAAATCCTCACGGCAATGTTCCAACCTTACTTATACTCAATCAAATCCACACAGCAATGTTCCAACCTCGCTAATGCTCAATCAGGTCCTCACGGCAGTGTTCTAACCTCACTAATCCTCAATCAAATCCTCACGGCAATGTTCCAACCTTACTTATACTCAATCAAATCCACACAGCAATGTTCCAACCTCGCTAATGCTCAATCAGGTCCTCACGGCAGTGTTCTAACCTCACTAATCCTCAATCAAATCCTCACGGCAATGTTCCAACCTTACTCATACTCAATCAAATCCACACAGCAATGTTCCAACCTCACTAATGCTCAGGCAAATCCTGAAAAATGTTCCAACCTCACTAATGCTCAGGCAAATCCTGAAAAATGTTCCACCATAGTATAAAGCCTTCCCAGAGAAGTGTCTGCTGGAGTATTGAACTTCTCCGTTAATAACCTAGACTTCAGGAGTGACTGCTGAGTAGTATGAGCCCCACTGAAGAAGCTGAGTGGTCTTTCTGGTCAGTCCCGTATGTGCCAGTCCAGAGTTTTGACCTGTGCTTGTATGTGTCCAAACTTTTGACGGGCGCTGCGTCAGACTCGAGCAGGTGGCTGTTGTTAATGCGATGATTGATTGCGTGGTTAATTTGATGGCTGACTGACTTTTATGTCGGTATTTTTATTGGCGCAAACCAGTTTCATTTTAAAGGTTGCCAAATGGATGCGGTGCCTCCGGCGTCCCCCAGCGGGTCGTGCAGTAATGCAGGAACGGTGCCATTGGGGGGGGGAGGAAGGGGGGGTGGGGGCGTGTCGGTGAAGCGAATGCGGAGACTTGGGGGATATTTTCACGGAATCTTGAGCGAAGAGTGAGTGATTCACGATGATATCGGGTTTAATAGAAGAAGAGGGGGAGATTTATTAGGCCGAAAGAGGATATCCTGAAGGTTTAACGGTTTTACGAACGCCGCCTCGTCTTTCGTTCCCCTCTTTCTCTCTCCAGGTAGTCGGAGATTTATCGTTCGTCCAGACTTGTGCTTCGGTCAGATAATGTCCGGTTAGAAAAGAAAATTGCCGGACCATCAGAATCCTCAGGCTGAGCCGGACTGAAGTGCCTAGAATTGAGCTCTTTACTTTCATCATTAATACGTTTCTCCGAGGTGGACAATTCCCGTTGAAGGTTAAGCGGCTTGCGCGAGGACACGCCGGCACCAGCCGTGAGCCGGGACGGAGTGACTGCTGAGCCTTGGCCTCGGCTCTGAAGTTCTTGGAGTGAACTGAACAGGAGTGTTGTTATAGGGTGATAAACGTTGGGTTTAATGAGCTGAGAGGCGGAGAGATGCTCGTATCCTCCCGTATGTGACCGAATCTCAAATATTCCCTCGTCTATGAATCATGACTTCATTTTAGCGCCTCGGAATGTCGACGCTTCCTCCAGGGTGATAGGAATATCCTTGGGTACAGTTACCGAGGCGCTATTATCCAGGGCTGTGCGGAGAGATTTATTGCCCTTCACCTTGTAACCACCTGACTCCTTAGGCCGGGATCTGGCTAGAGTCTGAGACTCGGGACTCGGAGACGTTATTGAGAGTAGTGATCAGTGGGAAAAATGTTTACAACCAAACAAACATCTCACCTAAAGTTCTTGCCGTGGTTTGGTAGTTATTGTTGATCTGGTTTTGTAGTTCTTGGTGTGGTTTGGTAGTTATTGTTGATCTGGTTTTGTAGTTCTTGGTGTGGTTTGGTAGTTATTTTTGATATGGTTTTGTAGTTCTTGGTGTGGTTTGGTAGTTATTGTTGATCTGGTTTGTAGTTCTTGGTGTGGTTTGGCAGTTTTTTTGATATGGTTTTGTAGTTCTTGGTGTGGTTTGGTAGTTGTTTTTGATATGGTTTTGTAGTTCTTGGTGTGGTTTGGTAGTTATTTTTGATATGGTTTTGTAGTTCTTGGTGTGGTTTGGTAGTTATTTTTGATCTGGTTTTGTAGTTCTTGGTGTGGTTCGGTAGTTATTTTTGATATGGTTTTGTAGTTCTTGGTGTGGTTTGGTAGTTGTTTTTTATATGGTTTTGTAGTTCTTGGTGTGGTTTGGTAGTTATTTTTGATATGGTTTTGTAGTTCTTGGTGTGGTTTGGTAGGTTTTTTTTCATATGGTTTTGTAGTTCTTGGTGTGGTTTGGTAGTTATTTTTGATATGGTTTTGTAGTTCTTGGTGTGGTTTGGTAGTTGTTTTTTATATGGTTTTGTAGTTCTTGGTGTGGTTTGGTAGTTGTTTTTTATATGGTTTTGTAGTTCTTGGTGTGGTTTGGTAGTTATTTTTGATATGGTTTTGTAGTTCTTGGTGTGGTTTGGTAGTTATTTTTGATATGGTTTTGTAGTTCTTGGTGTGGTTTGGTAGTTGTTTTTGATATGGTTTTGTAGTTCTTGGTGTGGTTTGGTAGTTGTTTTTTATATGGTTTTGTAGTTCTTGGTGTGGTTTGGTAGTTGTTTTTTATATGGTTTTGTAGTTCTTGGTGTGGTTTGGTAGTTATTTTTGATATGGTTTTGTAGTTCTTGGTGTGGTTTGGTAGGTTTTTTTTCATATGGTTTTGTAGTTCTTGGTGTGGTTTGGTAGTTATTTTTGATATGGTTTTGTAGTTCTTGGTGTGGTTTGGTAGTTGTTTTTTATATGGTTTTGTAGTTCTTGGTGTGGTTTGGTAGTTGTTTTTTATATGGTTTTGTAGTTCTTGGTGTGGTTTGGTAGTTATTTTTGATATGGTTTTGTAGTTCTTGGTGTGGTTTGGTAGTTATTTTTGATATGGTTTTGTAGTTCTTGGTGTGGTTTGGTAGTTATTTTTGATCTGGTTTTGTAGTTCTTGGTGTGGTTCGGTAGTTATTTTTGATATGGTTTTGTAGTTCTTGGTGTGGTTTGGTAGGTTTTTTTTCATATGGTTTTGTAGTTCTTGGTGTGGTTTGGTAGTTATTTTTGATATGGTTTTGTAGTTCTTGGTGTGGTTTGGTAGTTGTTTTTTATATGGTTTTGTAGTTCTTGGTGTGGTTTGGTAGTTGTTTTTTATATGGTTTTGTAGTTCTTGGTGTGGTTTGGTAGTTGTTTTTTATATGGTTTTGTAGTTCTTGGTGTGGTTTGGTAGTTATTTTTGATATGGTTTTGTAGTTCTTGGTGTGGTTTGGTAGTTATTTTTGATATGGTTTTGTAGTTCTTGGTGTGGTTTGGTAGTTGTTTTTGATCTGGTTTTGTAGTTCTTGGTGTGGTTTGGCAGGTTTTTTGATATGGTTTTGTAGTTCTTGGTGTGGTTTGGTAGTTATTGTTGATCTGGTTTTGTAGTTCTTGGTGTGGTTTGGTAGTTATTTTTGATATGGTTTTGTAGTTCTTGGTGTGTTTTGGTTCTTGCTGTGGTTTGGTAGTGTTTGGAGTGTTTTTTAGTTATTGGTATAGTTTGATAGTTTTTGTATGGTTTTAAATCTTTTTGTATTGTTTTGTTGTTTTTGGTATGTTTGATCGTTTTAATGTAGTTTTGTTTTTGCCGTAGTTTGGTAGTTTTTGGTATGATTTGGTTTTATTGGTGTAGTTTAGTCATTTTTTTGTCTGGTTTGGAAGTAATTGTATGGTTTGTTTTGGGTGTAGTTTGGTAGTTTTTGATATGGTTTTGATTTTTGTGTAGTTTGGTAGTTTTTGATATGGTTTTGATTTTGGTGTAGTTTGGTAGTCTTTGGTATGTTTTCGTTTTTGGTATATTGTGGTAGTGCTTGGTTATGTGGTCTGGTGTGGTTTGGTAGTTTTGTTATGATTTTGTGTTATTGGTGTAGTTTAGTAGTTTTTGGCACGGTTTTGTAGTGTTTTTGGAAGTAATTGGTATGGTTTGTTTTTGGTGGTTTGGTAGTTTTTGATATGGTTTTGATTTTGGTGTAGTTTGGTCATTTTTGATATGGTTTTGATTTTGGTGTAGTTTGGTAGTAATTGATATGGTTTGTTTTTGGTGGTTTGGTAGTTTTTGATATGGTTTTGATTTTGGTGTAGTTTGGTCATTTTTGATATGGTTTTGATTTTGGTGTAGTTTGGTAGTTTTTGATATGGTTTGTTTTTGGTGGTTTGGTAGTTTTTGATATGGTTTTGATTTTGGTGTAGTTTGGTAGTTTTTGATATGGTTTTGATTTTGGTGTAGTTTGGTAGTAATTGATATGGTTTTGATTTTGGTGTAGTTTGGTAGTTTTTGATATGGTTTTGATTTTGGTGTAGTTTGGTAGTTTTTAATATGGATTTGATTTTGGTGTAGTTTGGTAGTTTTTAATATGGCTTTGATTTTGGTGTAGTTTGGTAGTTTTTGATATGGTTTTGATATTGGTGTAGTTTGGTCATTTTTGATATGGTTTTGATTTTGGTGTAGTTTGGTAGTAATTGATATGGTTTGTTTTTGGTGGTTTGGTAGTTTTTGATATGGCTTTGATTTTTGTGTAGTTTGGTAGTTTTTGATATGGCTTTGATTTTTGTGTAGTTTGGTAGTTTTTGATATGGCTTTGATTTTTGTGTAGTTTGGTTGTCTTTGGTATGGTTTTGTTTTTGGTGTATTTTAGTAGTGTTTGGCTATGTTTTGATGTAGTTTGCTAGTGTTTGGTATGATTATGTGTACTAGGTGTGGTTTGGTTGTGTTTGGCACTTTCTTGTTTTCTGTGTGGTTTGGTACTAATTAGTGGGGTTTGTTGGTGTAGTTTGGTAGTATTTGGTGTTGTTTTGTTTTTGGTGTAGTTTGGTAGTTTTTGGTATTTGGCAAGTCTTGGGCTTGCTGGCACTACTGGGTGGATAGTTATGTTGGTCAAGTCTTAAACATGGTTGGCTTGTTTCTGTCCCCTCCTCTTGTTGAGGCTGGATTGTTAAACAGGTTCCAGGTTTGTTGGTGGTACAGACGAGGAACTCTATTTTTATTGTTATTCCGGCCTGACTGTCCACAATGGACACATCATTAACTACTGCTATGACCGAACGGAACCAATTACGTAACAGGCCAGCCAAATGTTTGAGCCTGCAGTCATAAATAAATACAGACTGCAGGCTACTGCTTACCCTGAGAGACTGAGGATCCTCGTACAGCTGGATTTGGTAGATGCTGGTATGGTCTGGTTGTTTTTTATCGTGATATTGGTATAGTTTTATTGTTATTGGTATATTTTTTGTGGTATGATGTGACTCTTGCTGTGGTTTAGTAAGTGTTTTGTAGGTTTTGGTATGGTTTGGTGTTGTTGGTGTGGTAAGGTTATTTAAATTAAAGTTTTTTTTCCTTGGTGTTTTGGTAGTTTTTGGTATGTCTTGTTTTGGTGCAGTTAAGTAGTGTTTGTGTTTTGGTATAGATTTTTCTGTTGTTCTTGGTAAGGTTTCTGGTGTGGCTTTGTAGTTTGATAAGGGGTTAAATAGCTTATGCTTTTATGCTTTTATTTATTATTATTATTATTAGTAGTAGTAGTAGTAGCATTTTTTGCACATTATTTTTTATATATATTTTGCTATTTACCCAAAGAAGAGAAGGGCTAGCTAAAAAAAAGTGTATATACTGCACACAGCAGGGAAAGTATAGAGCACAGAGTTCACTGTAACAAAAAATGAAGCCAGACGTTTTCCAAACGGACCCTCTTGAGGCATGAAGTGCGAGCGGTCTCCTCGGTGAGGCGATACACTTTGCCCGAGGTTATCAAAACGGCCGAATGAAAGAAGGTCTAATATAAACCTGAAACTGTATTCGGCTAAACATTCCATATCCTCATCATAACAGCATATTTTAGGCAAAGGGCCACCGTAACATCATACCAACAATTTACACTTCATATAAACAACGGTATTTCCTTCTGTTAATGGACTTTAGTGCAAACACTCCCGCTTCAAAGGCATCGTACTTAAGGGGGGAATTTTGTTTGGATTGCATTAGCAAACCTGGGAAAGCGTTCAGTCGCTTCTGCGTGAAATGTAGTAATCCAATTGGAATCTGGCTCATTTAAGCGCCGCTATGCGCCGGATTATTCGTCCTCCGCGTGAAGATGTCTGGTGTTGCCAAATGCAGGCGTACGCACACATGCAGGTGTTAAGATACGGGCGAAACATCAGACCATCCCGTGTCCTGTGATCTACCAGGGATTAAGACGAGTTGAACAGGGCTGAGCATTTTATCTTCGGTGTACTCGTAGTCCGTTCCGGTTCCTTAATGGATCCTTGGTGTTGCCGTACAAAGAACAGCATGCGGTTAAAATCAATAACAATACACGTAATGAAAGAATTTTGGAATGCCGCAAAGCATAGCGGTTCAAATTCCTTTACGGCACGCCAAAGAAAATAAAGGAGTAAATGGAAGAGTCCTTCATGTTCAAATATCCGTGACGCTTCTTTCTGCCTTGTTGTTGCCTGATGTTGCAAAACGAAGCCTTTGTTGTCAGTAGGACCTTCCAGCGACCACAGACGTTCCTCCAGACTCAGGAACCGTTAGGCCCGAAATCAGATTTCCACAGTTTTCTCTTTGGCCCACGTGTGGTTGATCAGCTACATAAGACCTGTATATTGTCATATTGGGCCGAACGTTCAGCCGCGACAAAGAGTGACAAAATCTTTATCTAACAGAAACGATGGTGTGTTCAACGCTCTGCTGAGTTACGTGAGATCTGCGACTACAGGAGCTGAGAAGGTCATTCTGGGCCTCCTTTCTGGAGAACACTTAGAACCTGATTAGAAACAAAACAACAAAATACAACAAACAAAATTGTTGTGCACAGCAAGAATTTGCTACCATTTGTAGTGTGTAGTATTTGGTGTGATTTGATGTTCTTTGTGTGGTTTGTTAGTTTTAGTATGATTTGTTGTTATTGGTGTGGTTTTATAGCATTTGGTAGTATTTGTTGTTCTTGGTGTGGTTTGGTAGAGTTTAGTGTGGTTTTGCTGTTCTTGGTGTGGTTTGGTAGTGTTTAGTATAATTTAATGTGGTTGGTGTGGCTTGCTAGTTGTTGGTATGATTTGTGTTCTTATTGTGGTTTTGTGGTGTTTGGTATGATTTTGTGTTCTTGGTGTGGTTTGGTATGTTTTGGTATGATTTGTGTTCTTGATGTGGTTTGGTATGATTTGTTGTAGTTGTGGTTTGGTAGTGTTTAGTATGATTTGTGTTCTTGATGTGGTTTGGTATGATTTGATGTAGTTGGTGTGGTTTGGTATGTTTTGGTATGATTTGTGTTCCTGGTGTGGTTTGGTAGTGTTTAGTATGATTTGGTGTTCTTGGTGTGGTTTGGGATGATTTGATGTAGTTGGTGTGGTTTGGTAGTGTTTAGTATGATTTGGTGTTCTTGGTGTGGTTTGGGATGATTTGATGTAGTTGGTATGTTTTGGTATGATTTGTGTTCTTGGTGTGGTTTGGTAGTGTTTAGTATGATTTGGTGTTCTTGGTGTGGTTTGGGATGATTTGATGTAGTTGGTATGTTTTGGTATGATTTTGTGTTCTTGGTGTGGTTTGGTATGTTTTGGTATGATTTGTGTTCTTGATGTGGTTTGGTATGATTTGTTGTAGTTGTGGTTTGGTAGTGTTTAGTATGATTTGTGTTCTTGATGTGGTTTGGTATGATTTGATGTAGTTGGTGTGGTTTGGTATGTTTTGGTATGATTTGTGTTCCTGGTGTGGTTTGGTAGTGTTTAGTATGATTTGGTGTTCTTGGTGTGGTTTGGGATGATTTGATGTAGTTGGTGTGGTTTGGTAGTGTTTAGTATGATTTGGTGTTCTTGGTGTGGTTTGGGATGATTTGATGTAGTTGGTATGTTTTGGTATGATTTGTGTTCTTGGTGTGGTTTGGTAGTGTTTAGTATGATTTGGTGTTCTTGGTGTGGTTTGGGATGATTTGATGTAGTTGGTATGTTTTGGTATGATTTGTGTTCTTGGTGTGGTTTGGTAGTGTTTAGTATGATTTGGTGTTCTTGGTGTGATTTGGTATGATTTGATGTAGTTGGTATGGTTTGCTAGTATTTGGTATGATTTGATGTAGTTGGTGTGGTTTGGTATGTTTTGGTATAATTTGTGTTCTTGGTGTGGTTTGGTAGTGTTTAGTATGATTTGGTGTTCTTGGTGTGGTTTGGTAGTGTTTAGTATGATTTGGTGTGGTTTGGTATGATTTGATGTAGTTGGTGTGGTTTGGTAGTGTTTAGTATGATTTGGTGTTCTTGGTGTGGTTTAGGATGATTTGATGTAATTGGTGTGGTTTGGTAGTATTTGGTATGATTTGATGTAGTTAGCGTGGTTTGGTATGTTTTGGTATGATTTGTGTTCTTGGTGTGGTTTGGTAGTGTTTAGTATGGTTTGGTGTTCTTGATGTGGTTATGTAGAGTTTGGTATGGTTGATGTAGTTGGTGTGGTTGTAGGTTTTGGTATGGTTTGGTGTTCTTGATGTGGTTTTGTAGAGTTTGGTATGGTTGGTGTGGTTGTAGTTTTTGGTATGGTTTGGTGTTCTTGGTGTGGTTTGGTAGTGTTTAGTATGATTTGGTGTTCTTGGTGTGGTTTGGGATGATTTGATGTAATTGGTGTGGTTTGGTAGTATTTGGTATGATTTGATGTAGTTAGCGTGGTTTGGTATGTTTTGGTATGATTTGTGTTCTTGATGTGGTTTTGTAGAGTTTGGTATGGTTGGTGTGGTTTTGTAGAGTTTGGTATGGTTTGGTGTTCTTTGTGTGGTTTTGTAGAGTTTGGTATGGTTTGATGTAGTTGGTGTGGTTTGGTGTGGTACTGTTGCAGTTCTCGGTACAGTTTGGTAGTTGGTGTGGGTTTAATAAGTTGTGTGTGCGGCTAATAAGGATAAATAAATAAAAGCGTATATGTTTTTGTAGGACTAAAAAGCTGTTGATGGAATGATCTCTAGTTCTGTCTCGCTGCCTTCCCCACGCTCTTGTGTGGCTGTTGTTGGTACATAAAGACTTTATTATAATATTTTATGTGCATTGTTGTTTTAATGTATAGGCTTTATATACACATCTCTGCTGATTGACTAACATCTCTGACATACATCAAACCCAACAATGCGTACCACAAAACCCGGTGCACACCGTTTCACACTGTTTCAATGAAACTTGTCAGTTAACCTGTAGGAAGATAGTTTGAATGCGTTCCTGATGTATTTCGTGCAATGCCAGATTAGCTGACAAGTTGATCTAGGAGTTTTCGAGCAGGCAGGATGCTGGACTGTGCCGTGACCTTGATAGATAGAAGTTGAGATTTTAAAAATATTAATGGTTCTTTGTTGGTTTTCTTGTATGAACATATCGTCGCTGTCCAAATAAAAAGGGCAATTTTATGGTGGAGACCAAAAACTGTCTTTACTTTCAGTGTAAGTCAACGGAGCGTTTCTATTGGTGCTTTCCTTGTGAGATTTTCACCAGTGTAAACAGCAGCTGCTGCACTCGAGCGACGACAAATCAGCAACAATGGAGATGCATGTTTTTCTCTGGACGGTGACGATACGCTGACCCTCGCAGTCGTATGGCTAGTTGGAGATGTAATTCCTAACAGGAACGCAAGACCACATTGTTTTTCACTTCTTTTGTCATGGCGATACACAGCCCTCGAACTCAGCCTCCGCCGTTCTCCTAGTTCTTCATATGGTTTCAATCAGCGAGCAGGTTCTCTCTGAAGCTGGGCAGAGAATTGGGTTACTTCAAACACGCCGTCGTTTCTTGTTTTGTTTTGTTTTTGAGCATGTCATTAGACCGCCAGCGTACCGAGTCCCTCTCCGTCCAAACCTGATACAGCCATCTTTATATTCCCTCAGTTCTCACCAACGACACTGTGAACACTGCAGAACCGTATACCACACCATATACCACACCATATACCACACCATATACCACACCATATACCACACCGTATACCACACTGTATACCACACCGTATACCACACCATATACCACATCATCTTTATATTCCCTCAGTTCTCACCAACGACACTGTGAACACTGCAGAACCGTATACCACACCATATACCACACCATATACCACACCATATACCACACCGTATACCACACCGTATACCACACCATATACCACACCATATACCACACCATCTTTATATTCCCTCAGTTCTCACCAACGACACTGTGAACACTGCAGAACCATATACCACACCGTATACCACACCGTATACCACACCATATACCACATCATCTTTATATTCCCTCAGTTCTCACCAACGACACTGTGAACACTGCAGAACCGTATACCACACCATATACCACACCATATACCACACCGTATACCACACCGTATACCACACCATATACCACACCATCTTTATATTCCCTCAGTTCTCACCAACGACACTGTGAACACTGCAGAACCGTATACCACACCATATACCACACCATCTTTATATTCCCTCAGTTCTCACCAACGTCACTGTGAACACTGCAGAACCGTATACCACACCATAT
Organism: Megaleporinus macrocephalus; assembly: GCA_021613375.1. Taxonomy (NCBI): domain Eukaryota; kingdom Metazoa; phylum Chordata; class Actinopteri; order Characiformes; family Anostomidae; genus Megaleporinus; species Megaleporinus macrocephalus. The sequence goes on from CM038708.1 coordinate 47,483,874, forward strand.
ACCACACCGTATACCACACCGTATACCACACCATATACCCACCGTATACCACACCATCTTTATATTCCCTCAGTTCTCACCAACGTCACTGTGAACACTGCAGAACCGTATACCACACCGTATACCACACCGTATACCACACCATATACCCACCGTATACCACACCATCTTTATATTCCCTCAGTTCTCACCAACGTCACTGTGAACACTGCAGAACCGTATACCACACCGTATACCACACCGTATACCACACCGTATACCACACCGTATACCACACCATCTTTATATTCCCTCAGTTCTCACCAACGACACTGTGAACACTGCAGAACCGTATACCACACCGTATACCACACCGTATACCACACCGTATACCACACCATATACCACACCGTATACCACACCATATACCACACCATCTTTATATTCCCTCAGTTCTCACCAACGACACTGTGAACACTGCAGAACCGTATACCACACCGTATACCACACCGTATACCACACCATATACCACACCATATACCACACCATATACCACACCACCTTCAAACCCACATACCACACCATATACCGCAGCATGCATCACCCCATATACCGCACCAAACACTGCACCATATACTACACCACCTAGCATACCACATACCACAACATACACCATATACCGCACCACATACAATAACATACACCATACCACATACCACACCATCTGTCTAAGCATAAATACACTTCTTGCTGAGATGCAGGATTTTAAACAATCAGCTTGGGCGCCTCAGACCTTTGTAGAGCAGAGTGTATTACATAAGAGTATTTTGGAAAAGAGCTTTGCAGTGCTAGTGGGAGAACCTAACCACACTGCTCTTCTACTCACGCTGTCCCGTCAACGCTGTAAGCAGCGTACCTATCAGTCCTGTTCCACTGCCACCTGAGGAGTCTAGTAATGCTGTAGTCTGCGTCGCGTTCCAGTTGTTATGATGCGCCCGTGACAGACTGGGGCACGATGTGTTTGATCATGTCAGACGGTGCGTTCCCAAATGTTTGTTGCTCTTGAAGTTGTGTGGGGGGTGTTGTGTGTGTGTGTGTGTGTGACTGGGAGACAGGCAGAATCAGGCTGGTTAAGGGTTGTAAATAATTACGGGGGGCCCCGGCCTTATTATGCCGGCGGCTCGGAGGCACGGGACATTCCTGCTTTTCAACCCCCCTCTGCTCCAACACGCAGTATTTAGAGGGAAAATTAGCCGGGGGTGGGGTTGTGTGCGCGCGGGGCGGGGTGCGGTGCGGGGGCCTTGGCTCTCGGCCCTGCTTGTAAGCTGTTGGTACTGTCTTCGCCCGTCCAATTACTCAATCTGTAATAAGTAATAGATAACAGATTTCCTCCCAGGGGGCTGTAGGAGTGTGCCGCGAAGGAGGAGTGCGCGGCCGAGAGTGCTCGTCTGTATCGTTTACCGTCTCTTTTGTCTCTGGTACATGTCGGATCCTCTCCCGGGAGCGAAGAGCACGGAGCGGGGATTACTCGTCTCCCGGCTTTGGCGCTCCAGCCTGTGCCAGCTTGCTTGTGGATTTGAGAATGAATGGCCTGTTTTTTTTTTTTTTGGAACGTAAACAGGCCCCGTCAGTCGAGTGTGAGCGTGTGTGGTATCGCCGTGGCTCCCAGCGCTTTGATGTGACCCTCTTTGTTTGGGTTTCTCGCCGCAGGTGGTGGACGACATGGGGAACCAGACGTCGTGCAGGCTGGCTGGGCTGAGGCCCGGGACGGTCTACTTCGTCCAGGTCCGCTGTAACCCGGTGGGCATTCTGGGGTCAAGGAAAGCCGGAATCTGGAGCGACTGGAGCCATCCCACCGCGGCGTCCACACCGCACAGCGGTAAGAGGTCCTTCGCTTATGCAGTGAAAATCCCAAACCCGACGCCGAGATGCAGGCCACGCTCGGCCGAACACCCAAACCGAAAACAAGCCGGCAGTGAATAACATTTGACATCGGACCACAGACCCCAGTGCTGTTCTTCGAGTTGGCTGTTCTCGATGGCTGTGGAACCTGCACTGGAGCACATCTGCTCAGAAAAGCTGAGTCTTTGACTTCAGGTCATGGGTTCGATTCCCGCTCAGGGTACTATTTTGGGGCAGCTGTGGGCTGCAGGTCTGGGAACCAGCCTTGTGATCACAAGGTCATAGGTTCCATCCCCTGAACCTATAGGACACGACTGAAGTGCCCTTGAGCAAGACACCCAACCCCCAACTGCTCCCTGGTCGCTGTGGATAGGGCTGCCCACCACTCTGGCCAAGTGTGCCTACTGCCCTCTTAGTGTGTGTATGTGGGGTTTTTTATTGCCCCCTGGTGTGTGTGTTCACTAATGCATGTGTGTTGGTGTTGCACTGCCCCCTAGTGTTTGTTCACAAGTGTGTGTGTGTATATGTTGGTGTTTCACTGCCCCCTAGTGTGTGTTAACAGGTGTGTGTGTGTGTGTATGCTGGTGTTTCACTGCCCCTTAGTGTGTGTTCACTAGTGTGTGTGGGTGGGTGTTCCATTGCTCCCTGTTGTGTGTTCACAAGTGTGTATGTGTTGGTGTTTCACTGCCCCTTTGTGTGTGTTCACTAGTGTTTGTGTATGTGGGTGTTTCACTGTCCCCAGTGTGTGTGTTCACTAGTGTGTGTGTGTGGGGGTGTTTTACTGCCCCCTAGTATGTGTGTTCACTAGTGTGTGTGTGTGTGGGTGTTTTACTGCCCCTAGTGTGTGTGTTCACTATTGTGTGTTTCACTGCCTCCTAGTGTGTGTGTTCACTAGTGTGTTTCAGTGCCCCTAGTGTGTGTTCACTAGTGTGTGTTTCACTGCCTCCTAGTGTGTGTGTTCACTCGTGTGTGTTTCACTGCCCCCTAGTGTGTGTGTTCACTAGTGTGTGTTTCACTGCCTCCTAGTGCGTGTGTTCACTTGTGTGTGTTCATTAGTGTGTGTTTCACTGCCCCCTAGTGTGTGTGTTCATTAGTGTGTGTTTCACCGCCCCTAATGTGTGTGTTCACTAGTGTGTGTTTCACTGCCCCTAGTGTGTGTGTTCACTAGTGTGTGTTTCACTGCCCCCTAGTGTGTGTGTTCATTAGTGTGTGTTTCACTGCCCCCTAGTGTGTGTGTTCATTAGTGTGTGTTTCACTGCCTCCTAGTGTGTGTGTTCACTAGTGTGTTATTTTGTGGGTTTTTCACTGCCCCCTAGTGTGTGTTCACTAGTGTGTGTTTCACCGCCCCTAATGTGTGTGTTCACTAGTGTGTGTTTCACTGCCCCTAGTGTGTGTGTTCACTAGTGTGTGTTTCACTGCCCCCTAGTGTGTGTGTTCATTAGTGTGTGTTTCACTGCCCCCTAGTGTGTGTGTTCATTAGTGTGTGTTTCACTGCCTCCTAGTGTGTGTGTTCACTAGTGTGTTATTTTGTGGGTTTTTCACTGCCCCCTAGTGTGTGTGTTCATTAGTGTGTGTTTCACTGCCCCCTAGTGTGTGTGTTCATTAGTGTGTGTTTCACTGCCTCCTAGTGTGTGTGTTCACTAGTGTGTTATTTTGTGGGTTTTTCACTGCCCCCTAGTGTGTGTTCACTAGTGTGTGTTTCACTGCCCCCTAGTGTGTGTTCACTAGTGTTTGTGTATGTGTGTGTTTCACTGCCCCCTAGTATGTGTGTTCACTAGTGTGTGGGTGTTTTACTGCCCCTAGTGTGTGTGTTCACTATTGTGTGTTTCACTGCCTCCTAGTGTGTGTGTTCACTAGTGTGTTTCAGTGCCCCTAGTGTGTGTTCACTAGTGTGTGTTTCACTGCCTCCTAGTGTGTGTTCACTAGTGTGTGTTTCACTGCCCCCTAGTGTGTGTGTTCACTAGTGTGTGTTTCACTGCCTCCTAGTGCGTGTGTTCACTTGTGTGTGTTCATTAGTGTGTGTTTCACTGCCCCTAGTGTGTGTGTTCATTAGTGTGTGTTTCACCGCCCCTAATGTGTGTGTTCACTAGTGTGTGTTTCACTGCCCCTAGTGTGTGTGTTCACTAGTGTGTGTTTCACTGCCCCCTAGTGTGTGTGTTCATTAGTGTGTGTTTCACTGCCTCCTAGTGTGTGTGTTCATTAGTGTGTGTTTCACTGCCTCCTAGTGTGTGTGTTCACTAGTGTGTTATTTTGTGGGTTTTTCACTGCCCCCTAGTGTGTGTTCACTAGTGTGTGTTTCACTGCCCCCTAGTGTGTGTTCACTAGTGTTTGTGTATGTGGGTGTTTCACTGTCCCCAGTGTGTGTGTGTGTGTGGGGGTGTTTTACTGCCCCCTAGTATGTGTGTTCACTAGTGTGTGGGTGTGTGGGTGTTTTACTGCCCCTAGTGTGTGTGTTCACTATTGTGTGTTTCACTGCCTCCTAGTGTGTGTGTTCACTAGTGTGTTTCAGTGCCCCCTAGTGTGTGTTCACTAGTGTGTGTTTCACTGCCTCCTAATGTGTGTGTTCACTAGTGTGTGTTTCACTGCCCCCTAGTGTGTGTGTTCACTAGTGTGTGTTTCACTGCCTCCTAGTGCGTGTGTTCACTTGTGTGTGTTCATTAGTGTGTGTTTCACTGCCCCCTAGTGTGTGTGTTCACTAGTGTGTGTTTCACTGCCCCCTAGTGTGTGTGTTCATTAGTGTGTGTTTCACCGCCCCTAATGTGTGTGTTCACTAGTGTGTGTTTCACTGCCCCTAGTGTGTGTGTTCACTAGTGTGTGTTTCACTGCCCCCTAGTGTGTGTTCACTAGTGTGTGTTTCACTGCCCCCTAGTGTGTGTTCACTAGTGTGTGTTTCACTGCCCCCTAGTGTGTGTGTTCACTAGTGTGTGTTTCAGTGCCCCCTAGTGTGTGTGTTCACTAGTGTGTGTTTCACTGCCCCCTAGTGTGTGTGTTCATTAGTGTGTGTTTCACCGCCCCTAATGTGTGTGTTCACTAGTGTGTGTTTCACTGCCCCTAGTGTGTGTGTTCACTAGTGTGTGTTTCACTGCCCCCTAGTGTGTGTTCACTAGTGTGTGTTTCACTGCCCCCTAGTGTGTGTTCACTAGTGTGTGTTTCACTGCCCCCTAGTGTGTGTGTTCACTAGTGTGTGTTTCAGTGCCCCCTAGTGTGTGTGTTCACTAGTGTGTGTTTCACTGCCCCCTAGTGTGTGTGTTCACTAGTGTGTGTTTCACTGCCCCCTAGTGTGTGTGTTCATTAGTGTGTGTTTCACCGCCCCTAATGTGTGTGTTCACTAGTGTGTGTTTCACTGCCCCTAGTGTGTGTGTTCACTAGTGTGTGTTTCACTGCCCCCTAGTGTGTGTGTTCATTAGTGTGTGTTTCACTGCCCCCTAGTGTGTGTGTTCATTAGTGTGTGTTTCACTGCCTCCTAGTGTGTGTGTTCACTAGTGTGTTATTTTGTGGGTTTTTCACTGCCCCCTAGTGTGTGTGTTCACTAGTGTGTGTTTCCCTGCCCCCTAGTGTGTGTTCACTAGTGTGTGTTTCACTGCCCCCTAGTGTGTGTGTTCATTAGTGTGTGTTTCACTGCCCCCTAGTGTGTGTGTTCATTAGTGTGTGTTTCACTGCCTCCTAGTGTGTGTGTTCATTAAAACACCTATAATAATTGGACACAGCCCGCAGGGAGCGTTTGATATATTTGTTTTTAAGACTGTATCTGAAGATTAAAAGATTAACTCCCCGCCACGTTTACCGCGACCTGGAGCCCGCCGCACCACATCTGGAGAAAGGGGTCTCTGTTTATTTAAAGTGGGGCTGGATTTATTTTTTGCGCCGTCCCGTGTTTGATCACGCTGCGTAAACTGCGTTAGGGCAGATGTGATGAGCACTCGTCCATCAGGGCTGGAGGAGGTTTGGAAATCTCTGGATTTGGGGTCATTGTTTGTGGCTGAATACACAAATGCGACAGGATATTGATCAGTGGTCCGGTTCCAACCTGTATCCAATAAGCTGCTCCACCAGTTATTCAACTCTAATATACTGGTCTCCATTATTAATGGCCGCACAAGCCCGATTTTAAACACTAATCAGGTTTGCCTGGAAAGATTCTTGCCCACTCCTGCCCTCAAAGCCCACCACCATTTCTTAGCCACATCAACCGTACGCCGTACTCACCCGCACCCACCTAATTTGGGCCAATATGTGTGGTCTTCATCAACTCCTGCCTGTGTTTGGGCTGATTTGATGAGCACTCGTCCATCAGAGCTGGAGGAGGTTTGGAAATCTCTGATGACACCATATAGATCAGTGGACTCCAGTCCAGAGCTGAGTTTGGTCCCAACCTGTTTGGTCCCACTGATCACATTTGCCTGGAAAGATTCTTGCCCACTCCTGCCCTCAAAGACTACCACCATTTTTTGGCCGTACCCGCCAAACCCATCTGCACCCACCTAATTTGGGCTAGGCGTGAGGTCTTCATCAACTCCTGCCTGTGTTTGGGCTGATTTGATGAGCACTCGTCCATCAGGGTTGGAGGAGGTTTGGAAATCTTTGACCTCATTGCGATGCTTCATGAAATCTTTGGTTATTTTGGTAGAGTTTGGGGTCATTTTTCTGCCTGAATACACAAATTTGCCAATATATAGATCAGTGGACTCTTTTTGGAGAGCTGAGTTTGGTTCCAACCTGTATCCAATAAGCTGCTCCACTGATTATATAACTCTAATGTAAAGGTCTGCATTATTATTGGCTGCACAAGCTCTACTTAAAACACTAATCGTGTGTTCCTAGAAAGATTCTTGCCCACTCCTGCCCTCAAAGCCTACCACCATTTCCTAGCCACATCAACCGTACGCCATACCCACCCGCACCCACCTAATTTGGGCTATGCCTGTAGTCTTCATCAACTCCTGCCTGAGTTTGGGCTGATTTGATGAGCTTTCGTCCATCAGGGTTGGAGGAGGTTTGGAAATCTTTGACCTCATAGCAATGCTTAATGAAATCTCTGGTTATTTTGGTAGAGTTTGGGGTCATTTATCTGTCTGAATACACAAAATTTCCAATATATAGATCAGTGGACTCTTTTTGGAGAGCTGAGTTTGGTTCCTACCTGTATCTAATAAACTGCTTCACCAATTATTTAACTCTAATGTAGAGGTCTCCATTATTAATGGCCGCACAAGCTCCATTTCAAACACTAATCACGTGTTCCTGGAAAGATTCTTGCCCACTCCTGCCCTCAAAGCCTACCACCATTTTTAAGCCACATCAACCGTACGCCATACTCACCCGCACCCACCTAATTTGGGCTACGCGTGTGGTCTAAGTCAACTTCTACCAGTGTTTGCTGTAATCCGCTAAAGGCCTGTTTGGATTGCACTATGTAACGCCAGTGTCGGCAGACAAGCAGGCAGCATCACAGCCAAAGAGAAAAGAAACATTATTTTAATCTGTCAGCAGTTATTATTCGCTAACGACTCTATGAGACAGCCGGAATTAAATCAAAGCCAGACCAGATGTTGAGGCCGCGAAGGCTTAGAACAGTGGAAACGAGGCAGTACGACTCCGTGTACCAGTGATTTACTGGATGTTATAGCTTTGTGTGTTGCTGCTTGTGATTACTAACATGTTTTCATTTGTTGCCTGTTCGTTTCTACAAGCAGCCAATAATTGTCCAAGCCCGTCCCACCAGCCATGACACCAACCCCCACAAATTATTTAGCCGATCACATGGGACCTGTATCCTGATCCAGCCAACAAGGGTCTTGGACTGGCTGGATCAGGGAGTCTTGGCGTTTGTTAATATACACTATGAAAACATGGACAGTGAAAATGTGATTCGGGCTTGTGTACAGCTTTTTGATTGGATGCCCAGATGTTTTCTGGATTTTTTTTCCAGAATTACCCAATTAAACAGGCCTAATTATGCTCACTTGTGTGTAGTTGGTACTGATAATAGCAACGATAATAGCAACAGTTGTGATATTATTTATTACAATAACGATACAATATAATCATATTGACGAACCCTATAGCTACCGCAATACCTGCCATGCTCAGTGGGGTTATTGGAGAAAGATGCCACGAACCTCAGCTGAGAGGCTTCTGGCCAGTAGGTTAACATTAGCCTCTCATACACACCATACTTATTATTGGACCAGCACTGGCTGCCCTGTTCTAATGTATGAGCTTACAGATGCTTGTTATTGGCCAGTGTGGCCTTAAATAGACGGTGAAGAAACACCCAAGAGCCGCAGAGTGAAGGATAGTCATACTGATCTTCATACTTGAGAGTGACCGAGAGATATCATTGCTTTGGATGGATGTTGACGCTTGTTCTGTCCTGCAGAGCGGTTGCTGACGGGCTCGTGCGACTCCAAGGCGGGCCAGCAGAACTCGACGCTGCGAAGGGACCTGAAACAGTTTTTCGGCTGGGTGCGCAAACGAGCCTACGGCTGCAGCGGCATGAGCATCAAACTGTACGACCAGTGGCGGGTCTGGCTGCAGAAATCCCACAAAACACGAAACCAGGTGAGTCTTCACTGATTGCAGTCACCAAACACTATTGCTTGACCAATAAAGGCACCAGAATCGAACCTACAATAGTATTTGGATATCCTGAAAGCTAGTTTTGCATTGATTATATCATATGATATTGTATTTTGCTAGCTAAACCAGCACCAGACCAACACTAGACCATCTTACATGGAATTCAGTCAGACAAGAGCTCACATACGTTAGCTGGGAAGCATCTATGCTAGCCTCCACAATGTGTTTGTTCATATTTTCACACTTACCAGTGACAACTGTAAGCCTTGTATCGTTTAAATCACAATTTTGTGTAAAAGTAGACACTTTGTGTGAGTGTGAGGGCAGTACAACATGTAATATCATCAAACAACTGAGCTAACTAGCAAGCAGGTTAGCGAATTAGCCAAATTAGACATGCTGGAACAGCAAAAATGACTCTAAAGACACTTAAATAGTTAATTGTGGTTGTTATGACGCTTCTCAAGCAGTTGGAAACTGAGATGGAACCACAAAAGTTCAGTCTGTTCCCATTTGGATCAGTTCTCGTGTGTGAATCCGGCCGAAAAACAGCCAGACTAGCTTCGAGATGGCTGCTTTAGCTACACAGTGTATACAGCTTCTATCGCAATGGCTGGAGCTCTCGTTATTTGAATAGATCCAAAATAGTCCAGAAATCTACTTGGTTATCATTCTAGAACTTTCTTGTGATTAAAAAAAGAACAAAAAGAGAAAATGGCTGCAGTTGATAAGCTAACATTAGCCCCAAGGGGCAATAGCCAAACTGGTCCTTTGTGGATGTCCTTGATAAAAACTGTGTTTTTTAGTGAGTTTCTTGCTATGAAGCCACATCTTCATGTTTTGGTTTTAGCCTTTTTTTTTAAGGCTTGTTATCTTCATTTTAGCAGGAAAGCATATAAAAACAGAAACATTAAGATGTGGCTTCATAGCAAGAAACACCCTATAAACCCCCATAGTTTATTATTTACTTTATTAATAAAAATCATGCATGTATCACTACCTTCTAACACATAACACAGCTCAGAATTAACCCTATGTGTTCACTATGGAGTTTGATAGGAACTGTTGAAAGTCGGGAACATATTTACAAACACTATTTTTGTTCATGAACTAAATAATATGAATGAAAATAAATGAAAAAAAAATATTTTAGATTTACCAAAGGGACACTCAGCAATAAATACAATAACATAGGAAATGAATACAGGTCATGTTTTGCCCATGTTGTGCCCAGGTTTGCTTAGCTTGTGCATCAAAGGCTTAATTGGTATAATAATTATAATCACCTGCAGCCATTCCTACTTTCTCGCCACAAGGAAACTTTTAGAATTATATTGTTGGAACAGTAAGGGGCTCTGTTGGAACTGTCCCCACAAAGTTGGTGCATGAAATTGTCCAGAATCTCTTGGTCTGCTGAAGCATTAAGAGTTCCTTTCACTAGAACTGAGGGTCCGAGCCCACCTCCTGGAAAAACAACCCTGCACCATAATCCCCCCTCTACCAAACTTTACACTCGGCACAGTGCAGTCAGACAAGTACCGTTCTCCAGGCGACCGCCAAATCCAGACTCGTCCATCGGATTTCCAGATGGAGAAGCGTGATTCCAGAGAACACGCCTCCACTGCTCTAGAGTCCAGTGTTGGCGTGCTTTACACCACTTTGCATTGTTCTTGATGATGTGAGGCTTGGATGCAGCTGCTCGGCCATGGAGACCCATTCCATGAAGCTCTCTATGCTCTGTTCTTGAGCTGATCTGAAGACCACATGAAGTTTGGAGGTCTGTAGTGATGGACTCTGTAGAAAGTTGGTGACCTCTGTGCACTATGCTCCTCAGCATCCGCTGACCCGCTCTGTCATTGTACGTGTTCTACCACTTGGTGTCTGAGTTTCTGTCGTTCCCAATCACTTCCACTTTGTTAGAACACCACTGACAGTCCACTGTGGAATAATTAGTAGTGAGGAAACTTCACCACAGGACTTGTTCCACAGGTGGAGTCCTATCACGGTACCACGCTGGAGTTCACTGAGCTCCTGAGAGAGACCCACTCTTTACTAATGTGTGTAGAAGCAGCCTGCATGACTAGGTGCTGGTTGGATGAGTGAGTGAATACTTTTGGTGATCTAGTGTGTGTTTTAGCTTTGTGGGCTATAAAATAAAGGTCTTTTAAGGGGGCAGTTATGTTCTGGTTCACCGAAAAAAAGAAAGTGCCACAGTTATCAAAAACATCCAAGCTGTCCGGGTTCATATTGGAGCACAATGCGGGCCTGTGTGCCGTTTTTAGATAACATCTGAGGAAAAACCCCCCATCTGCATTCCTCATTCGAGCCCTGCCTCCGTCAGCTTCTGTGGTAATTCTTTGTTTAGGCGGTGCCAGGGGTTGCCTTGCAATGGCAACAATCACAGGCTCAAGCGGACAGACCATTAGCCGCTCTCTCTGTTTCCCCTCTACACCGCGGTCAGGCCTGGCCTGCGTAGTGACACATGCTGGACGTTTGTCTGCGGGACAGGTGGGATTACGGCCCCTCGTCTGCTAATCCTCCAGCGCGGCGTGAAGCTATCCAGAGAGAAAGAAACCTATTTCGCAATCATACCACCCAAACGCAAAGCCTCTGTGGTCAAGACGTTTGCTGGTTTAGCTACAAGGCTTATGCAGCTAATAGGGGTTGTGTACAGGTAACGGTTCCAGGTGCCAGTGTCCAAACTCTGGAATCACTTCATTGGGTTCTGGTACATTGAATTTCTTGTAAATAGAGAAAATCTAATATTTAATGGCTCGGTGGTAAATCAAATTTCGTCCAAAGAAAAACATGTTGGCCAATTTTTTGAAAATTTCTGTCTATCGTTTGAACCCGACATCTGCTCTTTACATCCTGTGAAAGTTTAAGGATGAATGGACCAATAGAAATGCTTCAAAATCACCAGTCAAGACATGTTTGCTGGTTTAGCCACAAGGCTTATGCAGCTAACTGGGATGTCCAGAGGTAACAGTTCTAGGTGCCGTCCAGTGTTCCTGTTACATTTAATTTCTTATAAATCTAGAAAATATACAATATATTTTTAAAATTCTGGTCCATTTTTCCATCGTTTGAACCCGACAGCTGCTCTTTATATGCTGTAGAAGTTTCACGATGAGTGGACCAATAGAAATGCTTTAAAATCACCAGGAATTGAACCTCTTCACATTGACTTACAACCATCAGCCATCAAACAAGACATGTTTGATGGTTTAAGTTTGCTGGTTTTAGCTACAAGGCTTATGCAGCTAATAGGGATGTGCACAGGTAACGGTTCCAGGTGCCAGTGTCCGAACTCTGGAATCACTTCATACGTTCCTGTTACATTGAATTTCTAGTAAGGCATGTTTGCTGGTTTAGCTACAAGACTACAAGAAACATGTTGACCAATTTTTTAAAATTTTGGTCCATTTTTCCATCAATTGAACCCGACAGCTGCTCTTTACATCCTGTAGAAGTTTCATGATGAGTGGACCAATAGAAATGCTCTAAAAGCACTTGGAATTGAACCACTTTACATTAACTTACATTGAAACTTCTGAATGTTTTTGGCCTGTAAAGTTACTGTTTCATCCAAAGAAAAACTTGTTGGCCAATTTTTGGAAAATTTGATCTATTTTACATATATTGACTCCGACAGATGCTCTTTATATCCTGTGAAAGTTTGATGATGAATGAACCAATAGAAATGCTTAAAAATCACCAGGAATTAAACCTCTTTACATTGACCTACATTGAAAGTTCTGAATGTTTTTGGCCTGTAAAGTTACTATTTTGAACATCCAGCGAGATGTTCCACTAAAACGCTTTAAGTCTTTTAAGTCTTGCAGTCAAGGCATGTTTGCAGGTTTAGCTACAAGGCTAATGCAGCTAACAGGGTTGTGAACAGGTAACGGTTCTAGGTTGCATTTAATTTCTTATAAATAGAGAAAATATACAGTTTAATGGCTCTGCGATAAATAAATTTAATCCTAAGAAAAAGTTGTTGGCCAATTTTTGAAAATTTTGGTCCATTTTTCCATCATTTGAACCCGACAGATGCTCTTTATATCCTGTAAAAGTTTCTTGATAAATAGACCAATAGAAATGTTTCAAAATCACCAGAAATTAAACCTCTTTATATTGACTTACATTGAAAGTTATTAATATTTTTGGCTTGTAAAGTTACTATTTTGGAAATACCTATTTTTCTTTGAACATCCAGAGAGAAAAAAACCTTTCTCACAATCATACCACGCAAATGCAAAGTCTTGTGGTCAATACACGTTTGCAGGTTTAGCTACAAGGCTAATGCAGCTAACTTGGTTGTGCATAGCTAACGGTTCTAGGTTGCATTTAATTTCTTGTAAATAGAGAAAATATACAATTTAATGGCTCTGCAATAAATAAATTTAATCCTAAGAAAAAGTTGTTGGCCAATTTTTGAAAATTTTGGTCCATTTTTCCATCATTTGAACCCGACAGATGCTCTTTATATCCTGTAAAAGTTTCTTGATAAATAGACCAATAGAAATGTTTCAAAATCACCAGAAATTAAACCTCTTTATATTGACTTACATTGAAAGTTATTAATATTTTTGGCTTGTAAAGTTACTATTTTGGAAATACCTATTTTTCTTTGAACATCCAGAGAGAAAAAAACCTTTCTCACAATCATACCACGCAAATGCAAAGTCTTGTGGTCAATACACGTTTGCAGGTTTAGCTACAAGGCTAATGCAGCTAACTTGGTTGTGCATAGCTAACGGTTCTAGGTTGCATTTAATTTCTTGTAAATAGAGAAAATATACAATTCAATGGCTCAGCGATAAATAAATTTAATCCTAAGAAAAAGTTGTTGACCAATTTTTGGAAAATTTGATCCATTTTTCCATCATTTGAACCCGACAGATGCTCTTTATATCCTGTGAAAGTTTCAGGATGAGTGGACCAAGAGGTTCAATTCCTGGTGATTAAGCATTTCTATTGGTTCATTCATCAGCAAACTTTCACAGGATGTAAAGAGCATCTGTCGGGTTCAATTGATGGAAAAATGGACCAAAATGAAAAAAAATTGGTCAACATGTTTTTCTTTGCAAGTCTTGTAGCTAAACCAGCAAACAAGCCTTACTAGAAATTCAATGTAACAGGAACACATAAAGTGGTTCCAGAGTTTGGACACTGGCACCTGGAACCGTTACCTGCGCACAACCCTATTAGCTGCATAAGCCTTGTAGCTAAAACCAGCAAACTTAAACCATCAAACATGTCTTGTTTCATGGCTGATGGTTGTAAGTGAAGAGAAATGCTTCACAGTCACCAGGAATTAAACCTCTTTATATTGACTTACATTGAAAGTTATGGACGTTTTTAGCCTGTAAAGTTACTATTTTGGAGATACCTATTTTTCTTTGAACATCCAGAGAGAAAGAAACCTTCTCGCGATCCTACCACCCAAACGCAAAGCTTTAAAAGCGGCGTTCTGGCCGACGACAGGCTTCGTCTTTTCATCTTCGCCCTAATCAGTCATACGTGAACACAGGCTGTTGACAAGCTCGTCAGGCGGAGCGCATAATTGGCTTGTCCTCGTTGATAATTGGCTATAATTTGGTCTGCTTTCAGGTTCTTCAAGGAGATAAATCATAGCACGTCGCTCCTGGCTGGATGGGATGCTTGACGAGTGCAACGCCGCCGCAGAAGGGCTTCAGTTTTTTTTTTGTTTTGTTTTCTTCTTCAAGCCAGCTGCTCCTCCAGCAGGACTGATACAGACCCAGACGGAGAGGAGTCCATCTGCCGGACGCTGCTTTCAACCTTCTTCTTTTTTTTTTTTTCCTCAAACGCCTTTCATTACAGGAGACCTGCCGTCGTTTCTGAAGGACACTCAATTCAGTTTCTGGCGGCCCAACGGAGAAGATAAGGATGTAATGGTTTTCCGGGAACGTGCTCAGTGGATCGCGCCGAGGTGGGGTGGGGGGGGGCTGTTCATCAATAGCTGAAATTTGCACACGTGCTCCGAGGATGGCATGCGCCCCGCGTCCGTTTCTGTGGAGCTTCCAAACCGGTTCTTCCTTCCAGTGAACCTACAGACAAGCAGAACTTGAGCCGGAAGTTTTACGGTACTGGTTTCAATGGTCCAGACCCAAAGACCAAGTTCTCCAGTTCTCATAGCTTTGGTCAGGTATACCTCACAGTGGAGGAGGAGGAGGAAGAGGAGGAGATGAAAATGCTTTCACTTGAAAATGAGTTCAATGAAGGTGATATATATATATATATATAGCGTCGCTGTCCAATGAAACACATGTATCTTGATTTTTGTCGATATTGAGTTTTCTACATCATTTAAACACACCAGTGGTCGTTTACATTGTATGCAAATTTCATGATGAATGGGCCAATAGAACTGCTCCAAAATAGCCTGGAAAATTCTGGTTCCATTGACTTCCATTGAAAGTAAAGTAAGTTTTTGGTCTCCCCTGTAAAGTTGCAATTTTTCATTGGACAGCGACTATATATATATATATATATATATATATATATATATATATATATATATATATATATATATATATATATATATGATCTGGTTTTCACAATTTTACCCAAGAAACTCGAGAATCGTTTGTTGGCTGAAATTTGCTGGTTTAGCTACAAGGCCAATGCGGCTACCAGGGGTTTGCACAGGTAACGATTCCAGGCGGTCCTCTTATATTTAATTGCTCGTAAATAGAGAAAATATTCAGTTTAATGGCTCGTCCAATTAAAAAAAGGTATTTTGGCCAGTTTTGGAAAATGTTGGTCCATTTCCATTTTTCTACATTATTTGAACCCGACAGCTGCTCTATATGCCCTCTTTATAAGTTTCATTATGAATGGACCAATAGAAATGCTCCATAGTCACCAGGAATTAAACCATCCTACATTGACTTACCATAGCTATGTTTACATGCAGCCTGATAATCCGATAATAATCCGACTAATAGCTCAATCGGAATAGAATACGTCCATGTATACACCTCAATCCCAATAGACTAGTCCGATTGAGGTTGTTCCGATTACAACTTCTATCTGATTGAAGGAGGTGGGTAATCCAGTAAATAATCAGTTTAATAGTTTCAACGTGGCAGGAGGTAGAACCTGGTCTTCAGAAGAGACGTTTACACCAAACTATACTCTACGCGTACACGTAATTCTGGATCCGATTACTTGTAGGGTGCATGTAAACGGAGATTTAATGAGTTTTACTGAGATTTTACTAAACACCTCAGTCTTAATCTAGAATCAGAATGAATTCAATCGGATTGGAGAAGACCTCTGCATGTAAACGTAGCCAATGAAAGTAAAGCCAGTTGTTTGTCTTTGGCCAGTTGCGATTTGGGCAGCAGTCGACTGGTCAGTGTTCGTCCTGAGTTTAGACACAAAACATAACATTTTTATTTCTGTGCTACACGACATGAATCCTTGAAATACAGGCCTGGAAACAGACCCATGTAGGTCTGGCAAAAAGAGAAAACCTAACGACCTAATAGCCAGACCTTTGGGCCACGGTGCTCAGAAAGGTTTAATAGATGAGCAGATCTTATGAATTAGATGCCCCTATATGGGAAACGTGGGTCAGTAGTTTATATGTATCTGCTGATGCTGATATAGAACCATTGGGAACGTTGTTATACCTGAACTCGTAGCATTGAGCCCTGTTATAAACATGCCATGGATGATATCATGACGGCCAACTGTAGTACTGACATTAGCTACAATGACACCAAACATTATGGCACCTGTGATTGCAATGGCTGCTACTGGAAACATGAAACTGTTACATAGTTGAATATAAACTCTCACCACATCTTCTGGTAGCAACTTACGGCAAGTTATAGTTGGTCTGAACTTGTTTAAGACATGATTTAAGACCCGGTGCTTGGATTTGACCCATATTTGATTGCACATTGATTGTAGCACCGTTCATGTTTAGGAGCTGGCTTGGTTGATTTCAGAAAACTAGCCCAAAAGCTACAAGTACAGAGTTTCTGTTGGGTTTTGACGGCTACTCAAACATCTTGACCCACTTCACACCAAATCTAGTTGTTAGCTACACAACTCGTAACGTTTAGTGATTCATATTCACGAGCTAATTTAACATCTAGTAGCTTCACCACCGACATCTGGACATCCGATGTGGGTCCTGTAAAAATTCTTAGTTTATCCAAACTATTTTGAATTTAAGACCACCTTACCAACCTGCCTGGTTAGCTCATCTGAGGAGATGCAGGCAGATAGCTGTAGCATTAGCTGATTATCTCATCTGAGACGATTAGCTCAACTGAGGAGATGGAGGCTGATAGCTGTAGCGTTAGCTGGTTAGCTCATCTGAGAAGATATAGGCTGATAGCTGTAGTGTTAGCTGGTTAGCTCATCTGAGGAGATATAGGCTGATAGCTGTAGTGTTAGCTGGTTAGCTCATCTGAGGAGATATAGGCTGATAGCTGTAGCGTTAGCTGGTTAGCTCATCTGAGAAGATATAGGCTGATAGCTGTAGTGTTAGCTGGTTAGCTCATCTGAGGACATAGAAGCAGATAGCTCTAGCTTTAGCTGCTTAGCTCATCTGAGGAGATTGAGGCCGATAGCTGTAGCATTAGCTGATTATCTTATCTGAGGGGATAGAGGCAGATAGCTGTAGCGATAGCTGTAGCTTAGCTCATCTGAGGATAGCTGTAGCGTTAGCTGGTTAGCTCATCTGAGGATAGCTGTAGCGTTAGCTGGTTAGCTCATCTGAGGATAGCTGTAGCGTTAGCTGGTTAGCTCATCTGAGGATAGCTGTAGCGTTAGCTGGTTAGCTTATCTGAGGAGATAAAGGCTGATAGTTGTAGCATTAGCTGTTTAGTACATCTGAGACGATTAGCTCAACTGAGGAGATGGAGGCTGATAGCTGTAGAGTTAGCTGGTTAGCTCATCTGAGGCGATGGAGGCAGATAGCTGTAGTGTTAGCTGCTTAGCTCATCTGAGGAGATAGAGGCCAATATCTGTAGCATTAGCTGATTATCTCATCTTAGGACATAGAAGCAGATAGCTCTAGCGTTAGCAGCTTAGCTCATCTGAGGAGATGCAGGCAGATAGCTGTAGCATTAGCTGATTATCTTATCTGAGGAGATATAGACTGATAGCTGTAGTGTTAGCTGGTTAGCTCATCTGAGGAGATAGAGGCCGATAGCTGTAGCGTTAGCTGGTTAGCTCATCTGGGAAGATGGAGGCCGATAGCTGTAGCATTAGCTGATTATCTCATCTGAGGACATTGAAGCAGATAGCTCTATCATTAGCTGATTATCTCATCTGAGGAGATATAGGCTGATAGCTGTAGTGTTAGCTGGTTGGCTCATCTGAGGAGATATAGGCTGATAGCTGTAGTGTTAGCAGCTTAGCTCATCTGAGGAGATATAGGCTGATAGCTGTAGTGTTAGCTGGTTAGCTCATCTGAGGAGATATAGGCTGATAGCTGTAGTGTTAGCTGGTTAGCTCATCTGAGTACATAGAAGCAGATAGCTCTAGCGTTAGCTCATCAGAAGAGATCGTCATCGTTGCTCATTCAGTCAACTTCTCTGGGCTATTTTTGAATCTACGTTTCCAACGGTTACTTAGTCAGAACGCACATCCCTGCTAGCAGATCTGTACGGAAATCTTAACCACATCAGTTAGCATCGTGCAAAGCGCTCGCCTGAATCACCGGCCTGCGCAGAGTTGACGCAGTTTGCGGCAAGTAATGATTTAGGCATGCGGCTCTTCGTGACGCTAACTGGCGCGAGCTTCCATGACTCATAGCCCCAGAGGTTCGGACGCCAAACGTGTCTGGTGGCTTACATTCGTGGGAGGGGGGCTAGAGTCGGGGTCTGAGGCCATCATCTCCACTGAACTCATTTCAAAGCTGAGGTCGCGTTTTACAGACAACTTGGCCACCTTTTTTATTTTTTAACATCCAGCCACTCGTTTCAGCTCAAGAGGAACCATATGGTATGGACGTTAGGAACGGGAACGTGATTTAAGGTGGCCTCTCGTTCGACCACGTCCCACCAAAGCGGAGGGTCCGGGCGTCTCGCTGGGTCCAGTCTCAGCGGGACTCAAGATAAACATTGCAACATTTCGGAGTTTACATTTGCAAGCGTGCGGAAGAGCCGCCTGGCCGGACTCGGCCGCTGCTCTGTTTACCCGGCGGCGGACCGCCGTGCGTGGACCACCGTCCCGCTCAGCGTTTTTGGAATTCCGAAACTCTCGACTGCAACTTTGCTGCGTTGAACATGGACAGTGTGTATGTATGTACAATGTTGTGCCACTTTTATTTTTGTACTGAATTGTATCGGCATATTTAAATATAATAATAATAATAATAATAATAATAATGTAAAGTTCTGACTCTAAGTTATATGTAGGTAGTTTATAATATTATTGACTGAATTATTAAACTGTAATATTGAATATGTGCTGAGCCGTAAACAGTGGTCCTTTATTGGGGGCAGGGGGGGTGGAAGCATACCAGCCTTTGATCTCATGACTCTGTATGTGGTCTTGTGGTATAACTTGAGGCTCAACAGGCCAAACCACCCAGAAACAACGATCCGAAGAAAGGCTCTGAAAACGGCAGCGGCCGAGAGGAAAACACATTTCCTCCTGCAGGCGGAGAAGATTAATGTCTGTGAGAGCGAGCGGTCGTTTCATGAAATTAGCGCGAGCTCCCACTGGCTTCCTCCACGGTCAGTATTTCACGGCCCCTCCAAGTGACACTCTAGGAAAACATATAAAAAAAAAGCCCCTCGGATGGAAAGACCTGCCTGCATTCCCCTCTATATACCGTCGCTGTCCAGAGAAAAGTGTGCATCTCCATCTTCTACATGGACATGAAGGACACCAAAGCTGCTCTTCATATCCTGTGAAGGTTCCACGATGAGTGGGACAATAGAAATGCTCCGAAATAGCTTGGCAGGAAGTCTGGTTCTATTGACTTTTGGGAAACTGAAGGCTTCCTGGAAAACCTACTACAGTCATTGTAGTCTGTGTGGAGTATATGTGGTCTCCCAGTGTCTGTGTGGAGTGTGTATGGTCTCCCAGTGTCTGTGTGGAGTATATGTGGTCTCCCAGTGTCTGTGTGGAGTGTGTATGGTCTCCCAGTGTCTGTGTGGAGTGTGTATGGTCTCCCAGTGTCTGTGTGGAGTATATGTGGTCTCCCAGTGTCTGTGTGGAGTCTGTATGGTCTCCCAGTGTCTGTGTGGAGTGTGTATGGTCTCCCAGTGTCTGTGTGGAGTTTGTATGGTCTCCCAGTGTCTGTGTGGAGTGTGTTTGGTCTCCCAGTGTCTGTGTGGAGTATATGTGGTCTCCCAGTGTCTGTGTGGAGTCTGTATGGTCTCCCAGTGTCTGTGTGGAGTGTGTACGGTCTCCCAGTGTCTGTGTGGAGTTTGTTTGGTCTCCCAGTGTCTGTGTAGAGTATATATGTTTGGTCTCCCAGTGTCTGTGTGGAGTGTGTATAGTCTCTCAGTGTCTGGGTGGAGTGTGTATAGTCTCTCTGTCTGTGTGGAGTGTGTACGGTCTCCCAGTGTCTGTGTGGAGTTTGTATGGTCTCCCAGTGTCTGTGTAGAGTATATATGTTTGGTCTCCCAGTGTCTGTGTGGAGTGTGTATAGTCTCTCAGTGTCTGGGTGGAGTGTGTATAGTCTCTCTGTCTGTGTGGAGTGTGTATAGTCTCCCAGTGACTGTGTGGAGTTTGTATGGTCTCCCAGTGACTGTGTGGAGTTTGTATGGTCTCCCAGTGTCTGTGTGGAGTTTGTTTGGTCTCCCAGGGTCTGTGTGGAGTGTGTATGGTCTCCCAGTGTCTGTGTCTAGTCTGTAAGGTCTCCCAATGTCTGTGTCTAGTCTGTATGGTCTCCCAGTGTCTGTGTGGAGTCTGTATGGTCTCCCAGTGACTGTGTGGAGTTTGTATGGTCTCCCAGTGTCTGTGTGGAGTGTGTATGGTCTCCCAGTGTCTGTGTGGAGTGTGTATAGTCTCCTAGTGACTGTGTGGAGTGTGTATAGTCTCCTAGTGACTGTGTGGAGTGTGTATAGTCTCCTAGTGACTGTGTGGAGTTTGTATGGTCTCCCCGTCTGTTCTGTAAGTGAGAGTATTCTGTACAGCAGGTCACGGTTTCACCGTAATGCAAAGTGACTCAGTAACCTTCTCAGGTTTGGGTTTCAGTTTGTATTATGTTTTTTTCAGTGCCGGGGCAACAGTAGCCGTTCCGAAACAGTCAGAACTGGGTCAGTTTGCTTGTGAGCCCCTCTGACTGAGCCTCTGGGTTAATATTTAATGCTCCCACACCAGTTGGACCTGTTCTTCTTCTTTTCTTTGGTCAATGAACTCGTCGTGTAGTTCCACTTATCCAGCACCAACTCTTTGCATTTAGTTCAGAGCCACCAAATCAGTACACGCTGTAGTGTATTAGCCGTGACAATGAAATCAAATTCAGTGCAATGATTAATGTTACAGGCGGACACTCGATCTAGGAGATTCTCCAGGCTGTAATCTGAAGCCGCAGTGAGGAGCCTTGCAGAGGCGTGTGTCCACATTGCTTGGAAACTAATGAGCTGTATATGCAAAATCATGTCTAATTACTTTTAGTGATTGAGAAGACACAAATACTAAAACCTAAAACGTTTATATATGTATTAGTGCATAGTTTAATAATAATAAAGGAAATTCAGTGGAAGACAAGAGTATTATTGGTCACAGAATGGGAGCCAATAGCATCAAAGTGAGTAATGTGGACGTCTTTAGCATTGTTATCAGTAGAATGGAGGTCAGTTGTGAGTAAAATAAGTCATTAATGTCATTGGAAATGTAGTGGAGGTCAGTAGTATAAAGGTAAATAATAAAGAACAATAGATGTAGTACAATAGCATTATTGGCTGTACAGTGGGGGGTCAGTTAATTAAGTAATATGGAGGTCATTAGCATGATTGTCAGTGGAATGGGTGTCAATATGGAAGTCATTTTTATCAGCAGAATGAGGCCAGTAGTATCGAAATGAATATTATTCAGAAGTCAGCAGTGTTGTTGACCGTAGAGTAGGGATCAGGAGTATCAAAGTAAGTCATATGTAACTCATACTGCCAGTAGAATGGAGCTCTCAGTATGAAAATCAATAGAACTTCTTTATGTTAATGAGGCAAATGGTATCAAAGTAAATAATATGGAAGTCAATAGTGTTGTTGACCGTAGAGTAGGGGTCAGAGATATCAAAGTGAGGAAAATGTAACACATATTGCCAGAAAAATTTGGTTCTCAGTAAAAAAGTCAGTAGAATTTCTTTATGTTAATGAGGCAAATAGTATTAAAGTAAATAATATGGAAGTCAATAGTGTTGTTGACCGTAGAGTAGGGGCCAGGAGTGTTTAAGTGAGTAATATGTAACACATATTGCCAGAAAAAATTGAGCTCTTAGTATAAAAGCCAAAAGAATTTCTTTGTTTATGAGGCAAATAGTATCAAAGTAAATAATATGGAAGTCAATAGTGTTGTGACCGTAGAGTAGGGGCCAGGAGTGTTTAAGTGAGTAATATGTAACTCATATTGCCAGAAAAAAATAAGCTCTTAGTATAAAAGCCAAAAGAATGTCTTTGTTAATGAGGCAAATAGTATCAAAGTAAATAATATGGAAGTCAATAGTGTTGTTGACCGTAGAGTAGGGGTCAGAGATATCAAAGTGAGGAAAATGTAACACATATTGCCAGAAAAATTTGGTTCTCAGTATAAAAGTCAGTAGAATTTCTTTATGTTAATGAGGCAAATAGTATCAAAGTAAATAATATGGAAGTCAATAGTGTTGTTGACCGTAGAGTAGGGGTCAGGAGTGTTTAAGTGAGTAATATGTAACACATATTGCCAGAAAAAATTGAGCTCTTAGTATAAAAGCCAAAAGAATTTCTTTGTTTATGAGGCAAATAGTATCAAAGTAAATAATATGGAAGTCAATAGTGTTGTGACCACAGAGTAGGGGCCAGGAGTGTTTAAGTGAGTAATATGTAACTCATATTCCCAGAAAAAATTGAGCTCTTAGTATAAAAGCCAAAAGAATGTCTTTGTTAATGAGGCAAATAGTATCAAAGTAAATAATATGGAAGTCAATAGTGTTGTTGACCGTAGAGTAGGGATCAGGAGTATCAAAGTGAGGAAAATGTAACACACATTGCCAGAAAAATTTGGCTCTCAGTATAAAAGTCAGTAGAACTTCTTTATGTTAATGAGGCAAATGGTATCAAAGTAAATAATATGGAAGTCAATAGTGTTGTTGACCACAGAGTAGGGGTCAGAGATATCAAAGTGAGGAATATGTAACTCATATTGCCAGAAAAAATTGAGCTCTTAGTATAAAAGCCAAAAGAATTTCTTTGTTTATGAGGCAAATAGTATCAAAGTAAATAATATGGAAGTCAATAGTGTTGTGACCACAGAGTAGGGGCCAGGAGTGTTTAAGTGAGTAATATGTAACTCATATTCCCAGAAAAAATTGAGCTCTTAGTATAAAAGCCAAAAGAATGTCTTTGTTAATGAGGCAAATAGTATCAAAGTAAATAATATGGAAGTCAATAGTGTTGTTGACCGTAGAGTAGGGATCAGGAGTATCAAAGTGAGGAAAATGTAACACACATTGCCAGAAAAATTTGGCTCTCAGTATAAAAGTCAGTAGAACTTCTTTATGTTAATGAGGCAAATGGTATCAAAGTAAATAATATGGAAGTCAATAGTGTTGTTGACCGTAGAGTAGGGGTCAGAAGTATCTAAGCGAGGAAAATTTAACACACATTGCCAGAACAAGTGAGCCCTCAGTTTGGAAGTCAATATCATTTTTTATCTGAATGAGGCAAACAGTATCAAATAAGTAATATGGAATTCAATTGAATTATTGTGAATAATATGGAAATGAGAGGATTACTGTTAAAGAAATGGAGGTCAGTTGGGTTACAGTGGGTAAAATGGAAGTCAGTAACACTATGTGGAATGGAGCTGAACAGATTTAAAAGAGAGTAATAAAGTCGTGTGCATCATTACTAGAATGGAAGTCAGTAGCAATAAAGAAAGTAACATTGTAATAATATGAAAGTCAGTACCATTTGTATCAGTAGAATGCATTTCAATATGGAAGTCAATATAATTTTATTAGCAGAATAAAGCCAGTAGTAAAAGTGAATAGTGTGGAAGTAAATATTGTTGACGACCATAAAGTAGGAGTATCAAAGTAAGTAATATGTGACTAGTATAGAGCTCTCAGTATTGAAGTCAATAGAATTTCTTCATGTTAAGGAGGCAAATAGTATCTAAGTAAATAGTATGGACATCAATAGTATTGTTGAACATTGAATGGGGTCGAGAGTATTAAAGTAAGTAATATGTGACTCATGCTGCCCGTAGAATGGACCTCTCAGTATGGAAGTCAATAGTATTTTTTTATATAAATGAGGCAAGTACTATCAAAGTAAATAATATGGACATCAATAGTATTGTTGACCGTTGAATGGGGTCAAGAGTATCAAAGTGAGTAATATGGATCTCACATTGCCAGTAGAATGAAATATAGAAGTCAATAGCATTTTTATCAGAATGAGTTAAATGGTATCAAAGTGAATAGTGTGGAAGTAAATATTGTTGATGACCATAGAGTAGGGGTCAGGAGTACCAAATTGAGTAATATGTGACTAGTTTGGAGCTCTCAGTATGGAAGTCAATAGAATTTCTTAATGTTAGGGAGGCAAATAGTATCAAAATAAATAGTATAGACATCAATAGTATTGTTGACCATAGAATAGGGGTCAAGAGTATCAAAGTAAATAATATGTGACTCATGCTGCCAGTAGAATGGACCTCTCAGTATGGAAGTCAATAGAATTTCTTTCTGTAAATGAGTCAAGTACAATCAAAGTAAATAATATGGACATCAATAGTGTTGTTGACTGTTGAATGGGGTCGAGAGTATCAAAGTAAGTAATATGTGACTCATGCTGCCAGTAGAATGGACCTCTCAGTATGGAAGTCAATAGAATTTCTTTATGTAAATGAGGCAAGTACAATCAAAGTAAATAATATGTGACTCATGCTGCCAGTAGAATGGACCTCTCAGTATGGAAGTCAATAGAATTTCTTTACATAAATGAGGCAAGTACAATCAAAGTAAATAATATGGACATCAATAGTATTGTTGACTGTTGAGAGTCGAGAGTATCAAAGTGAGTAATATGGAACTCACATTGCCAGTAGAATGAAGTATGGAAGTCAATAGCATTTTTATCAGAATGTGTCAAATAGTATCAAAGTAAATAATATGGAAGTCAATAGTCAGTAGGACAGAGATCATTGATAACAAAGTAAATAGCATGGAAATAACAGCATTACTGTTACAGGAATGGAGGTCAGTTAGGTTACAATGGGCAAAATGGAATTCAGTATGGAGCTCAACAGAATAAAAATCATACGGAAGTCATTAGTATTATTATCAGAGTGAAGGTCAGTAGTGTCGAAGTGAGTGATGTGAAAGTTATTTGCATTAGATATTGTCAGTAGAATGGAGGTCAGTAGCATTAAAGTAAGTAATATGCTAAAAACATGAAAGTCAATAGCATTTCACGTCAGACCACCACCGTTAAAGTCCTGCTATTCATTTAAAAGCTCGTTTAATGACAGATTTAGACTTTTTTTGACACTGATCTGTGTTTTTGTCCGAATATGTACTCACACGCATGGCTGGATTACTGACCGGGCCAGTGGGGCCAGCGCCCAAGGGCTCTCGAGGTCAGGGGGCCCCGGGGTTGCCCTGGCCCAAAACATTTTGCAATGCCCATCAACATTTATGATACAATATATTTTTATTTCCGAGGGCCCTCCATTTTAAGGATCCTCTGAATTTTAGGGACTTTGATGAGCCCAGGGCCTCTTGGGGGACCTAGCCATGCTTTTGGGGGGCCCTAGCCACGCTTTTGGGGGCCCTAGTCAGGCTTTTGAGCCCCTTATGAAAATGGACGAGGCGTTGTGGCACTGCTCTGACTTCGACCTCTGGCTATTAGGACACACCTTTAGTGTGCGATGTGCTGGTGTGAGTGGATCAGACACAGCAGTGCTGATGGATCATTAAAGAACAGAGTAATAAAGTATACAGAGAATCAGATTAACTACAGTCTGTGAGTGGAGCTCCTGTATGGTCAGTGGAGCTGATACAGTGGACAGTGAGTGGAGCTCCTGTATGGTCAGTGGAGCTGATACAGTGGACAGTGAGTGGAGGTCCTGTATGGTCAGTGGAGCTGATACAGTGGACAGTGAGTGGAGCTCCTGTATGGTCAGTGGAGCTGATACAGTGGACAGTGAGTGTAGGTCCTGTATGGTCAGTGGAGCTGATACAGTGGACAGTGAGTGGAGCTCCTGTATGGTCAGTGGAGCTGATACAGTGGACAGTGAGTGGAGGTCCTGTATGGTCAGTGGAGCTGATACAGTGGACAGTGAGTGGAGCTCCTGTATGGTCAGTGGAGCTGATACAGTGGACAGTGAGTGTAGGTCCTGTATGGTCAGTGGAGCTGATACAGTGGACAGTGAGTGGAGGTCCTGTATGGTCAGTGGAGCTGATACAGTGGACAGTGAGTGGAGCTCCTGTATGGTCAGTGGAGCTGATACAGTGGACAGTGAGTGGAGCTCCTGTATGGTCAGTGGAGCTGATATAAGGAGGTGGTTTTAAAGTTACGGCTGTTTATGACTGTATCTGTATCTGATGCTGATGCCGTTTTGATGATATCTGTTCAATTTCTGCATTTAATGCAGACAAATATCAATTTTATAGGATTTTTTCTTCCAGGTTGACGTCTGAGCGCTTCTCTCAGTGTGAACTACTCTCTCTTCTTTTAGCTAATTAAGGAAATAACCACTGCAGGATCAGGTTTTCATTCAGTGAAAGAAAACACCGAATCGTGCTGGACCTGAAAGTCTATAAAAGCAGCTGACTGGACACACATTATCATCATACTGCAATGAAAACACTGGGACGCGCTCACCTGGCGGGATGTTTTTTTTTTTAAGGATGTAACTCTAGATGGTGGCGGAGCCGGAGATGGATATTTGAAATCCAACAAGGCAGAAAGATGTAACAGTGGATGTATGCATAGCTTGGACATGGATAATGTTTCTCGGCCTTGTAGCGGCCATCTATAATTCAGCTCGCCCATGTCCCTCCAGCGCGTGTCACTGAATCCCCAACCTGTGCCGGACCCGGACAGGGGCCTTACGGCCGGGCGATCTGTTCAGCTCCGCGAGTCCAGAACCAGCGCTCCATGGCGGAGGTGGTCAGAAGGCGTCCTCTAATAGCTGGCCGGGAGAAGGGTGAGGTCCAGAAATCTCTGGAAAGTTGTCTTAGAATTACTTTCATTTCATATATATATATATATATATATATATATATATATATATATATATATATATATATATAATAAAGCATGAGTTTTGTGAAAGCTGCTATAGTTACATTGCCAGTCAAAGGTTTGGGCACACCTACCTGAATATATATGTTTAGCTCTGAATGTGTTATAGTGTGTAAATAGAGAAGTTGGAGCCATTTTACTGTATTTAAATGTAAAAATGAGAATGTATATTTTTATAAGAGATATAAAACCACCAAACCTGTTTATCAGAACAAGATCTCAGCATCTACACTATCTTCTTCAGTCCTGTTAGAGAAGCAGCTCATGTGGCTCCTCATGATGAAGCTGCTGGTCAGAATGTTCAAAGTATGTAAACCTGCATCAGAGCAAATGAGCTCATTTCTAAAAGACCCTCGAAACATTCTTTAAACACAACCAGATGTTTAATTCTGATCCAGGAATAATTATATACCTGATACGTTCAATAGTTTTGTTCTCTTCACAGGTGTTCACTAATATTATTACTAATAACATAGTACAAATAGGAAAAGCCGGTGTGGGTGTCTCCAAACTTTTGACTGATAGTGTATATATTTTATGCATACCTATATGGACGTGCTGGACGGTATGTTTTTCTTATTTCTTATTTATGGCATTTTGGTCTAAAGGCTTCTTTTAAAGTTATACGATATATGATAACTGATATATATCGGTTATACATATTTATATATGGGTTTATGTCCAAATTGAAAAGCTAAGGCTTAGTTTGGAATATTGGAATAAACATACATGTTTATTTTTTGGCCAATATGTTAAATTCAGCATTTTAGCCAATCAGTTGTGTGTTCCAGGTAGTTGCTAGGGTTTTGTTAGGTGTGTTCTGTAGTATTTCAAGTGTTTGTTTCTGGTTGTTGCTGTGGTATCCCAGGTGGTAGCTAATGTCGTCCAATAGTTTTCACTATTAGTCTAATATGTAGAATACAAAATAAAATACTAAAAATTAAAACTAGTTCTATAATTAATATTTGGCTTCTCCAAATATTGTCAGCTATCAGTAGCAGTCGCCTGTGGTGGCCAATCTAATTTTTGAAGGAATCTCAAACCCTTCTGTGGACACACACCTGACCCAAAAGTCCAAAAGACATTTTGGTATGTTAACAATCCACAAACGTTCATGTTTGTGTACGTATGGCTGTACTGTGATGGTGGATGATGCTCTTCAAAACAATGCATGTTCTCAATTTCGCTGACCCGAAGGCAGAAAAACAAGAACCCAATAAGAAACCAAAGCAGCAATCAAAAGGATTCCGCTGGAACGACGGCTGGTCTCGAAGTTTATGTGGGAATAAAACTGAAGTGGTTTTAAAGGCGGAGAGAGATTTCACAGACGTCTTAAATTCATTTGATTTTAAATGATTCTTTTTACAGCTGTGCTTTCGGCTTTCGCAGATGTGTTCGGCATGTGCGAACCAAGCTGGGTGAACTTTGGTCAGCTTGAAACTAACTGTGGACGCTGTGGACTGTTTTTTAGACCTTAATTCGTTTTGATGTTACGTTGGTTTAATATTTGGGGTTTGGATGCTGCTTTCGGTGAAGCTGATGTTTGAGTGCTATATAAGCAAAACTGAATAATCATATTAATTATATTAGAGCTGTTGGTGGTCCCCCTGCCCTGCATATGGTATAGCACTGCAGTGATCAGTTAACAAGTGATGTTAGTTACAGGAAAATAATTAATTTGTTGTTTACTCTGACGCACACGGCCAATTGTTTGAAGACCAACTGATTAAACAACTGGAATCAGCTGTGTTGGAAATAAACACCTGGAGTAACACATGTTTACACCATACAGACTGTAATACACTACAGGACGCGTAGGGGGCGACGGTCGTTCTGACAGACTGTAATACACTAGAGGACTTGAGGGGGCAACGGTCGTTCTGACAGACTGTAATACACTAGAGGACTCGTAGGGGGCGACGGTCGTTCTGACAGACTGTAATACACTAGAGGACTCGTAGGGGGCGACGGTCGTTCTGACAGACTGTAATACACTAGAGGACTCGTAGGGGGCGACGGTCATTTTGACAGACTGTAATACACTGAAGGAAGTGTAGGGGGCGACGGTCGTTCTGACAGACTGTAATACACTACAGGAAGCGTAGGGGGCGACGGTCACTCTGACAGACTGTAATACACTAGAGGAAGCGTAGGGGGCGACGGTCGTTCTGACAGACTGTAATACACTACAGGAAGCGTAGGGGGCGGCGGTCGTTCTGACAGACTGTAATACACTAGAGGACTCGTAGGGGGCGACGGTCGTTCTGACAGACTGTAATACACTAGAGGACTCGTAGGGGGCGACGGTCATTTTGACAGACTGTAATACACTACAGGAAGTGTAGGGGGCGACGGTCGTTCTGACAGACTGTAATACACTACAGGAAGCGTAGGGGGCGACGGTCACTCTGACAGACTGTAATACACTAGAGGAAGCGTAGGGGGCGACGGTCGTTCTGACAGACTGTAATACACTACAGGAAGCGTAGGGGGTGAGGGTCATTCTGATAGACTGTAATACACTACAGGAAGCGTAGGGGGCGACGGTGGTTCTGACAGACTGTAATACACTACAGGAAGCGTAGGGGGCGACGGTCATTCTGATAGACTGTAATACACTAGAGGACTCGTAGGGGGCGACGGTTGTTCTGACAGACTGTAATACACTACAGGAAGCGTAGGGGGCGACGGTCATTCTGATAGACTGTAATACACTACAGGAAGTGTAGGTGGCGATGGTCATTCTGACAGACTGTAATACACTACAGGAAGCGTAGGGGGCGACGGTCATTCTGATAGACTGTAATACACTAGAGGAAGCGTAGGGGGCGACGGTCATTCTGCAGACTGTAATACACTACAGGAAGCGTAGGGGGTGACGGTCATTCTGACAGACTGTAATACACTACAGTAAGCGTAGGGGGCGACGGTCGTTCTGACAGACTGTAATACACTACAGTAAGCGTAGGGGGCGACGGTCGTTCTGACAGACTGTAATACACTACAGTAAGCGTAGGGGGCGACGGTCGTTCTGACAGACTGTAATACACTACAGTAAGCGTAGGGGGCGACGGTCGTTCTGACAGACTGTAATACACTACAGTAAGCGTAGGGGGCGACGGTCGTTCTGACAGACTGTAATACACTACAGTAAGCGTAGGGGGCGACGGTCGTTCTGACGGACTGTAATACACTACAGGAAGCGTAGGGGGTGATGGTCATTCTGACAGATTGTAATACACTAGAGGACGCGTAGGGGGCGACGGTCGTTCTGACAGACTGCAATACCCTACAGGAAGCGTAGGGGGCGATGGTGGTTCTGACAGACTGTAATACATTACAGGAAGCGTAGGGGGTGACGGTCATTCTGACAGACTGTAATACACTACAGGAAGCGTAGGGGGCGACGGTCATTCTGACAGACTGTAATACACTACAGGAAGCGTAGGGGGCGACGGTCATTCTGACAGACTGTAATACACTACAGGAAGCGTAGGGGGCGACGGTCGTTCTGACAGACTGTAATACACTACAGTAAGCGTAGGGGCGACGGTTGTTCTGACAGACTGTAATACACTGAAGGAAGCGTAGGGGGTGACGGTCATTCTGACAGATTGTAATACACTAGAGGACGCGTAGGGGGCGACGGTCGTTCTGACAGACTGTAATACACTACAGGAAGCGTAGGGGGCGACGGTCGTTCTGACAGACTGTAATACATTACAGGAAGCGTAGGGGGCGACTGTCATTCTGACAGACTGAAATACACTACAGGAAGGGTAGGGGGCGACGGTGGTTCTGACAGACTGTAATACACTACAGGAAGCGTAGGGGGCGACGGTCATTCTGACAGACTGTAATACACTAGAGGACTCGTAGGGGGCGACGGTTGTTCTGACAGACTGTAATACACTACAGGAAGCGTAGGGGGGCGACGGTCATTCTGATAGACTGTAATACACTACAGGAAGTGTAGGTGGCGATGGTCATTCTGATAGACTGTAATACACTACAGGAAGCGTAGGGGGCGACGGTCGTTCTGACAGACTGTAATACACTACAGGAAGCGTAGTGGGTGACGGTCGTTCTGACAGACTGTAATACACTACAGGAAGCGTAGGGGGCGACGGTCATTCTGACAGACTGTAATACACTACAGGAAGCGTAGGGGGCGACGGTCATTCTGATAGACTGTAATACACTAGAGGACTCGTAGGGGGCGACGGTTGTTCTGACAGACTGTAATACACTACAGGAAGCGTAGGGGGTGAGGGTCATTGTGATAGACTGCAATACACTACAGGAAGTGTAGGTGGCGATGGTCATTCTGATAGACTGTAATACACTACAGGAAGCGTAGGGGGCGACGGTCGTTCTGACAGACTGTAATACACTA
Source organism: Megaleporinus macrocephalus (assembly GCA_021613375.1). NCBI lineage: Eukaryota > Metazoa > Chordata > Actinopteri > Characiformes > Anostomidae > Megaleporinus > Megaleporinus macrocephalus. The sequence continues at coordinate 47,515,188 of CM038708.1, forward strand.
CAGGAAGCGTAGTGGGTGACGGTCGTTCTGACAGACTGTAATACACTACAGGAAGCGTAGGGGGCGACGGTCATTCTGATAGACTGTAATACACTACAGGAAGTGTAGGTGGCGATGTTCATTCTGACAGACTGTAATATACTACAGGAAGCGTAGGGGGCGGCGGTCGTTCTGACAGACTGTAATACACTACAGGAAGCGTAGGGGGCGACGGTCATTCTGATAGACTGTAATACACTACAGGAAGCGTAGGGGGCGACGGTCGTTCTGACAGACTGTAATACACTACAGGAAGCGTAGGGGGCGACGGTCATTCTGATAGACTGTAATACACTACAGGAAGCGTAGGGGGCGACGGTCATTCTGATAGACTGTAATACACTACAGGAAGCGTAGGGGGCGACGGTCGTTCTGACAGACTGTAATACACTACAGTAAGCGTAGGGGGCGACGGTCGTTCTGACGGACTGTAATACACTACAGGAAGCGTAGGGGGTGATGGTCATTCTGACAGATTGTAATACACTAGAGGACGCGTAGGGGGCGACGGTCGTTCTGACAGACTGCAATACCCTACAGGAAGCGTAGGGGGCGATGGTGGTTCTGACAGACTGTAATACATTACAGGAAGCGTAGGGGGTGACGGTCATTCTGACAGACTGTAATACACTACAGGAAGCGTAGGGGGCGACGGTCATTCTGACAGACTGTAATACACTACAGGAAGCGTAGGGGGCGACGGTCGTTCTGACAGACTGTAATACACTACAGTAAGCGTAGGGGCGACGGTTGTTCTGACAGACTGTAATACACTGAAGGAAGCGTAGGGGGTGACGGTCATTCTGACAGATTGTAATACACTAGAGGACGCGTAGGGGGCGACGGTCGTTCTGACAGACTGTAATACACTACAGGAAGCGTAGGGGGCGACGGTCGTTCTGACAGACTGTAATACACTACAGGAAGCGTAGGGGGCGACTGTCATTCTGACAGACTGTAATACACTACAGGAAGGGTAGGGGGCGACGGTGGTTCTGACAGACTGTAATACACTACAGGAAGCGTAGGGGGCGACGGTCATTCTGACAGACTGTAATACACTAGAGGACTCGTAGGGGGCGACGGTTGTTCTGACAGACTGTAATACACTACAGGAAGCGTAGGGGGCGACGGTCATTCTGATAGACTGTAATACACTACAGGAAGTGTAGGTGGCGATGGTCATTCTGATAGACTGTAATACACTACAGGAAGCGTAGGGGGCGACGGTCGTTCTGACAGACTGTAATACACTACAGGAAGCGTAGTGGGTGACGGTCGTTCTGACAGACTGTAATACACTACAGGAAGCGTAGGGGGCGACGGTCATTCTGACAGACTGTAATACACTACAGGAAGCGTAGGGGGCGACGGTCATTCTGATAGACTGTAATACACTAGAGGACTCGTAGGGGGCGACGGTTGTTCTGACAGACTGTAATACACTACAGGAAGCGTAGGGGGTGAGGGTCATTGTGATAGACTGCAATACACTACAGGAAGTGTAGGTGGCGATGGTCATTCTGATAGACTGTAATACACTACAGGAAGCGTAGGGGGCGACGGTCGTTCTGACAGACTGTAATACACTACAGGAAGCGTAGTGGGTGACGGTCGTTCTGACAGACTGTAATACACTACAGGAAGCGTAGGGGGCGACGGTCATTCTGATAGACTGTAATACACTACAGGAAGTGTAGGTGGCGATGTTCATTCTGACAGACTGTAATATACTACAGGAAGCGTAGGGGGCGGCGGTCGTTCTGACAGACTGTAATACACTACAGGAAGCGTAGGGGGCGACGGTCATTCTGATAGACTGTAATACACTACAGGAAGCGTAGGGGGCGACGGTCGTTCTGACAGACTGTAATACACTACAGGAAGCGTAGGGGGCGACGGTCATTCTGATAGACTGTAATACACTACAGGAAGCGTAGGGGGCGACGGTCATTCTGATAGACTGTAATACACTACAGGAAGCGTAGGGGGCGACGGTCATTCTGATAGACTGTAATACACTACAGGAAGCGTAGGGGGCGACGGTCGTTCTGACAGACTGTAATACACTACAGGAAGCGTAGGGGGCGACGGTCATTCTGACAGACTGTAATACACTACAGGAAGCGTAGGGGGCGACGGTCATTCTGACAGACTGTAATACACTACAGGAAGCGTAGGGGGCGACGGTCATTCTGACAGACTGTAATACACTACAGGAAGCGTAGGGGGCGATGGTCATTCTGATAGACTGTAATAATGGAGTTAGGGCCAAACCCGCTCCTATGCTGTTGCCCAAGACTGGTGATGGTTCTAATCCCACCAGATCTGACTTCATCAGCTCATGAACAAGACCTTCTTGGGTTCTAGAGCAGGGAAAACACTAGAGTATCCAAGGAAGTGTTCCTCCAGGAGTTGGGAATAGTAAATAGGTGGGTTACCAGGACACCATGTAGCTGCCTTTCCATTGCACTGACTCACCTTACAGTGATTCACTGACGCCCTGCATGCTTCGTTTTAATCAGTTGTTTGAGTATTTTGTGTCTGCTTGGACGCAGGACCTGGCCCGGGGCGCTACGCTCTCCCCCCCACCATCGGTTACGTAAACCATGACTACACCAAGCCCAGCAGCCCGGCGTACTCCTTCCACGGCCGCATGAGCAGCAACAGTGAGTGACACCGTGCGGAGCCAGACACCCAAGGCTCCGCCAAGCTCGAGCCGTCACATGCTATTTATAAGCGCCTGAGCTAAGAGATTCCTGCTCATCATAAATGCTGGGGATGCTTGAGCTTTGTCTGCGTGAACTGTAACACAACTGGAGATGCATTACAGTACCGGCGGGGCATTCGATATCTAAACTGTAGTCGCGGGGCTGTTTATACTGTACAGATTGTTGTAATCAGTGCTTACAAACCGAGCTGATGTGTTTACGTTATGCGCCAATGCAGGAGTCACACAGGATGACAGTGTTGTAGTACCAGCTTCCTTCCACTAGAGGGACAGAGATCAAATTTGGGATCCTGGGTTCCAGTGGCTCCAAACGGGATATGGTGCTGTCACTGGCCACTTCAGGAGAAACATCTACCTCCTTGTAGCTCCACCTAGCTGGGGTACAGGTGGCTGTAGCACAGCTGTGTTGAGAAGAGTCTACCACCCCAATGATATCTGGTCAGCAGTGATCATGGGGTCAGAAACTGCCAAACCAAGAACCAATGCAAAAGACCACCAGCATTGAGCTGGGACGCTCCATCCAATACCTTTAGGATGAGTTGCAGTGATCCAACACTGATCATGCAACATCTCTTGTGGCTGAATGCATTCAAATCTTCACAGCCATGGTCTAGTATATAGACTTCCCAGAAGAGGAATAGCCTTCATTTCAGATGGGTGAGCAGTCATCTACAAAGCTTTGACTGAAGGTGGAGGTGGATCTCATGAACTGGTCAGTGAGTAGAAATACAAGGTGGGTTTTAATGAAGTGGGCGGTGAATGTACAGCACTAGCACTTGCTAGTACAATGTAGAAGGAACATCTGAGCTTCAGCCACGGGGAAACACCTCTGGATCTCAGGTCATTGGTGGAAAACATTCAAAATGTAGATTATATTCATATTGTAGGATTACATATTAATATATTATTATGTTTACTTTTAGCATTTAGCATTTCTGCTAATTGTTGAGACAGTGCCAGTACTATGACATCCTTGTCCCCCAGCCAACATGTCCATGTGGACCCCATATGGGTTTTATCTGAGCTGTATGGGTTTTATATGGGTTTGTAGAGGCTTTTGGATTGGTGACACATAGACACGTTCCCGGTTTGGCTATAACTTTAGGCCCCAGTTGGGCTACAATCATTGATACTGGTTTGGGTTACAGTTGTGGGCCCCAATTAGACTACTTCTGTTGGGGTTACTGTTATAGGACCTGTTAAAACTACAGGTGTGGGCTCCAGTTAGGATGCCATTATGGGCACCTTTTGAGTCACTGTCAAGGGGACCAGTTAGGCTACATATGTGGTCCCAGCAGGGTTACAGTTATTTATGTTTTGACTGTGGGGCCAGTGGATGATTGTTCACATGGGCCACACAAGTAGCCTAGATTAGTGGCCACAAAAGTCCCATATGGAGCCAATATACAAATCGTTGTGGACCCCAATTGGGTTACCTAAAGGGAACCCAATTGGCAGCCCATATTTAACCCATGTGGGGCCCATGTTACCTGGTATAAAGGCCTATTTCATTTAACTAAACCAATGTTCCTACTCTCTTTGACTCTCTAGTGGTGTCCGTGGACTCCAGTCCTGGTCCACTATATCATGTGGACGCCAAAGTCACTCGCTTTGGAAGAGATGGCACTCCCTCCTACTCAATGCTGGGGAGAAAGAAGCTCTCAGGTGATGCTCAGTTTTAAGGAATAGCATTATAGTATATCTGTATGAACATACTCTCAACTATAAAACTGGCCTAACAATTCACGAGAAGATTCAATCTGCTACTGTTTTTAACGATGGGACGGTCAGTTTTATACCCAGTGGAGTCACATTATTATGACCGCTTCCTGGTTTCAATGCTGGCAGCACATAGGTGGCAGTGTTATAGTCTGGGGAATGTTTTCATGTTATTCTCTGGACCCACTCATCCATGTGGAAGCTCAACCAAGTTGGGTCTGAATCAATCCTTGTAGATCAGATACACCATCCAGGCTGATGGTCTTCTCTGAGGCGGATGGGAGCTTCCAGGAAGACAATGTGACATGCCACACGGCTAGAAATGCCCCACATTGGTTGGAGAAGCTGAACAAGACCTCCAAGTACTACCATAGACCTCCTAATTCCTCAGATTTGAACCCAATTGAACCCAATTTGGCTCTACCTGGATGGTGATGTTGGTTCTATGGATCCTCCTCCATGCTCCCTCCAGCAGCTGTGGGATGCACTGGAGTCAGCATGTCTCCAGATACCTGTGACCACCTACCAGAACCTTATTGAGTCTCCAAGTCATAGTAATGTGACTCCACTGTGTAGATACATTAGTTTGATATATATATATATATATATATATATATATATATATATATATATATATATATATATATATATATATATATACATACAAACTATATATATATTGACACTAAGAGCAGGGACCTCTTGTTGCCTCTTCTAGCCGAGACTTTCCAAACTCCTGGTCCAGGAGCTTATTCTCCAGAGAAGGCCCCTCCCCTGAACGGGCACCGCCAACCGCCCTCCTACACCATGGCCTTCCGCACACGCTATCGCAGCATGGACGCTGTCCCCGCGCCCAACCGCTACACTCTGCCCAACCTGCTCGGCTCATATGTGCCCAACAAGCCGTCCAGTGCCTGCTACTCCATGTCCGCCCGGAGGAAAACCGGAGCGCCGTCCGAAGATCTAGCCATGACGCCGGGCCCGGGACATTACAACAGCACGGACCCCAGCACCTACCTGAACAGGCAGCCCTCCTTCTCAATCCAGAGCCGCCACGGCGTCCCCAGCGATGCCACACGCAAACCCGGCCCGGGCACACACAGTCCGGAGAAGGTCACCGCTCACCTGCCTCGCCCGCCCTCGTTCTCTCTGGGCGTGCGACACTCGGAGTTTGTCACGCCGCTCGTTATCGATGTAACTGACTGAGAAACATCAGAGTCCATCTATAGCATCATGTTAATGTGCTGGTATGTCATTTCGGCTAATGACTGATTACTTTTCAGGTTTGTTTCAAATAACTTGGGACGTATCTGTTAATAAATCTTTATTAAAACCAACTCAACTTCTAGAGAACTGAATGAGAGATATTGAGCGTTGGTACACAATTTCCTCTTTATGCTAAATGCATAAAGCTGTGATCACCTTCTTGGTTCTAGATATCATCCCTGTCCAAAGAAAAACAAACACGTATCTCCAAAACGTCAACTTTACAGGAGAGGCCAAAAACGGTCTTTACTTTCAATGCAAGTGAATGGAACCAGAATTTTTTCCAAGCTATTTTGGTCCACTTCTATTGGTCCAATCATCATGATGTTATCAGACAATGTAAACAATGGCTGTCACGTTCAAATGATGTCGAAAAATATTTTTTTTTCTTTGGACAGCGATGATATGTTTTACCTCAGTATGTTCAGGCTCAGCTGTTCGGTATAGTTATATTCACAGGGTCACTCCACTCGCTGCTCTGACCGTGGCCCAGGAAGTCCATGGCGGACACGCGGATATGGTAGGTCCGTCCAGCCACGAGCCCACTCCGAACCATGCTGTCCGATTCATAGGGACCCAACTGGAACAGAAAGCCTCAACGTTAGAGATAAACAATGCTAATCATGCTAAAAATGCTAACAAATGAATACGCACTTATCATTTTAACACAAGTTAAAATAATGACATGTAATACCAACTAGCTTCTACTAGCATTCTTTAATTTAGCATGTTAGCATGTATTAGTCAATACGTGAAATAAAGGCTAACAAATTTTGTTAATTAATTACAAAAACAAATTGTGTAAGATTAGTAGAGGGCTTAGAATAAATTAGAAGAATTTAAAATGATGACATACATAATACCTACTAGCTTTGACCAGCATTGTTTACTTTAGCATGTGTTAGCATTTATAAGCGGATATACAGGAAAGCAGGCTAAAATATTTAGTTTCTCCTGCTAAGTAATTAAAAATATTTGAGCAAGATTAATTACTAGTGGGCTTAGAATAAATTAGAATGAGCTAGAATGATGATATGAAGTACCTACTAGCTTCTACTAGCATTCATTAATTTAGCATGTATTAGTTTTTTTTTGTGAGATATAGGGTTGAGCAGGCTAACACATTGTCTTTCTCTTGCTAAGTAATTAAAAATATTTGAGCAAGATTAATTAGTAGTGGGCTTAGAATAAGGTAGAACGATGACATATTTAATGCCAACTAGCTTCTACTAGCATTCACTATTTTAGTATGTGTTAGTATTTATGAGTGGCTGTAGGGTGGAGCAGGCTAACATATTTCACATTTCTCTTGTTAAGTAGATGGAAAAATATTCGAGCAAGATTAATTAGTAGTGGGCTTAGAATAAGTTAGAATAAGTTAGAATGATGATATGAAGTACCTACTAGCTTCTACTAGCATTTATTAATTTAGCATGTGTTAGTATTTATTAGTGAGATATAGGGTTGAGCAGGCTAATACATTGTCTTTCTCTTGCTAAGTAATTAAAAATATTTGAGCAAGATTAATTAGTAGTAAGCTTAGAATAAGTTAGAATGATGATGTGAAGTACCTACTAGCATCTACTAGCATTCATTAATTTAGTATGTGTTAGTATTTATTCGTGGGATATAGAGTTAAGCAGGCTAACACATTGTCTTTCTCTTGCTAAGTAATTAAAATATTTGAGTAAGATTAATTAGTAATAAGCTTAGAATAAGTTAGAATGATGTGAAGTACCTACTAGCTTCCAACAGGCATTTATTAATTTAGTATGTGTTAGTATTTATTAGTGAGCTATAGGGTTAAGCAGGCTAACACATTGTCTTTCTCTTGCTAAGTAATTAAAATATTTGAGCAGGAGTAATTAGTAATAAGCTTAGAATAAGTTAGAATGATGTGAAGTACCTACTAGCTTCCACTAGCATTTATTAATTTAGTATGTGTTAGTATTTATGAGTGGCTGTAGGGTGAAGCAGGCTAACGCATTTCGCGTTTCTATTGCTAAGTAATTAAAAATATTTGAGCAAGATTAATTACTAGTGGGCTTATAATAAATTAGAATGAGTTAGAATGATGTGAAGTACCTACTAGCTTCTACTAGCATTCATTAATTTAGTATGTGTAAGTATTTATGAGTGGCTATAGGGTGGAGCAGGCTAATACATTTCACATTTCTCTTGTTAAGTAATTAAAAATATTTAAGCAAGATTAATTAGTAGTGGGCTTAGAATAAATTAGAATAAGTTAGAATAAGTTAGAATGATGTGAAGTACCTACTAGCTTCTACTAGCATTCATTAATTTAGCATGTGTTAGTATTTATTCGTGAGCTATAGGGTTAAGCAGGCTAACACATTGTCTTTCTCTTGCTAAGTAATTAAAAATATTTGAGCAAGATTAATTAGTAGTGGGCTTAGAATAAGGTAGAACGATAACATATTTAATGCCAACTAGCTTCTACTAGCATTCATTAATTTAGTATGTGTTAGTATTTATGAGTGGCTGTAGGGTGGAGCAGGCTAATACATTTCACATTTCTCTTGTTAAGTAGATGGAAAAATATTTGAGCAAGATTAATTATTAGTAGTGGGCTTAATAAAGAATAAATTAGAATGATGAAGTGTAGTACCAACTAGCTACTACTAGCATTCATTAATTTAGCATGTGTTAGTATTTATTAGTGAGTTATAGGGTTGAGCAGGCTAACACATTGTCTTTCTCTTGCTAAGTAATTAAAAATATTTGAGTAAGATTAATTAGTAGTGGGCTTAGAATAAGGTAGAACGATGACATATTTAATGCCAACTAGCTTCTACTAGCATTCACTATTTTAGTATGTGTTAGTATTTATGAGTGGCTGTAGGGTGGAGCAAGCTAACATATTTCACGTTTCTATTGTTAAGTAGATGGAAAAATATTTGAGCAATATTAATTAGTAGTAAGCTTAGAATAAGTTAGAATGATGTGAAGTACCTACTAGCTTCTACTAGCATTCATTAATTTGGTATGTGTTAGTATTTATGAGTGGCTGTAGGGTGGAGCAGGCTAACACGTTGTCTTTCTCTTGCTAAGTAATTAAAATATTTGAGCAAGATTAATTAGTAATAAGCTTAGAATAAGTTAGAATGATGTGAAGTACCTACTAGCTTCTACTAGCATTCATTAATTTAGTATGTGTTAGTATTTATGAGTGGCTGTAGGGTGGAGCAGGCTAATACATTTCACGTTTCTATTGCTAAGTAGATGGAAAAATATTTGAGCAATATTAATTATTAGTAGTGGGCTTAATAAAGAATAAATTAGAATGATGAAGTGTAGTACCAACTAGCTACTACTAGCATTCATTAATTTAGCATGTGTTAGTATTTATTAGTGAGATATAGGGTTGAGCAGGCTAACACATTGTCTTTCTCTTGCTAAGTAATTAAAAATATTTGAGTAAGATTAATTAGTAGTGGGCTTAGAATAAGGTAGAACGATGACATATTTAATGCCAACTAGCTTCTACTAGCATTCACTATTTTAGTATGTGTTAGTATTTATGAGTGGCTGTAGGGTGGAGCAAGCTAACATATTTCACGTTTCTATTGCTAAGTAGATGGAAAAATATTTGAGCAATATTAATTAGTAGTAAGCTTAGAATAAGTTAGAATGATGTGAAGTACCTACTAGCTTCTACTAGCATTCATTAATTTAGCATGTGTTAGTATTTATTAGTGGCTGTAGGGTGGAGCAGGCTAACACATTGTCTTTCTCTTACTAAGTAATTAAAATATTTGAGCAAGATTGATTAGTAGTGAGCTTAGAATAAATAAGAATGATGAAGTGTAGTAATTTAGCATGTTAGCATTTATGAGTGGACACAGGGGAAAGCAGGCTAACACATTAAGTAATTAAAAAAATATTTGAGGGAGATTAGTTATTTGTAGGGGTTTTCCAGTATATCAGTTGGAATATGAGTTTAATCATTACTGTTATAACACAAACCGTGCAAAACATGCTAATTCCCTCACTTCTTACGTAGTTAGCTAAAGTCTGAGGTAAATTAGCTCAGTTTATGGCTGAAGGAGCAGATATAAAAGGTTAAAGAAAGAACAGAGCGTGGAGGAACACCAGACTTGTTCAGACTGCCAGCCCAAATCCAGTTTCGACTGTATAGATTGTATGCCTACTGATTTTTATTAGTCAGCAAAAAACCCCAATATGAAACCATATGAGGTGGTCTGCATCAACTCCAATCAGATTTTTACAGATGCGTCGCTAAATTGGATTCCAGAGTGGCACTTGCAACGCGACAAACGATGACAATGTTTATTACGTTTTATTATTAAATTTTATTTATAAAAACCATCAAATTATATATATTATTATGTCTATAGCAGATCATTGAACAGTTAGCAAACAGCGAAGGGGCTTAGCTGTAACTAACCTCACCATGTGGAGGCCTACAGGCTAACCTGGCTAGCTCTCTCTGTACGCTGTGGTTCTTACAGCCACCAAGAGGGTGGCTAACGCAATCTTACTCATAAATCTTGGTAGATGGGTCACTTTCATGTGTGTTTTTGACACCAATCAAATACACAATCGAGTCCGTACATGCTGATGGTCTTCTCTGGGGTGGATGGGATCTTCCAGCAAGACGATGCTACACGTCACACAACTAGAAATGCCCCCCATTGGTTGGAAGAGCTGAGCAAGACTTCCAAGTACTACCCAGCACCCCCTAATTCCCCAGACTTGAACCCAATTGAGCATCTGTGGGACCTCCCTCTACCAGTGACAACCTACCAGGACCTTATTGAGTCTCGCAGTGCGTCTAGCAGAGTCCGCTCACTCTGGATTGGACTCTGGATGGTCATAATAATGTGACCCCACTGTGTATCTGTATATGTGTATCAAGTTAAACAGAAGGGCAGATGGATGACTTACGGTGATATCCAGTTTAGGTCTGCCCCAGTAGAAGTGCACTTTGTATTTGAGGGGGAAGCTCTCAGGGTCTTGCCAGGTTGGTGGAGGAGCCCACTGCACGAGGACCTTCTTGCCAGGCAAAGCTGTCACCTTCACGTCTACAGGAGGATCCGGCTTCACTGCAGACCATTAATAGAAGAGATAATACTTGGATCTGTTCATCAAAAGATGTTCTTACAAGAAAAGTTCAGGGGTGCACAGTTCCACTCTTAACCCACACGTAGGTAATTTGTAGAAAAGGCTTGTTTAGGTTTGCACTGGGGCCAATTCATCCTAACAGAAGCTTGTAGGGTACACATAAACGTTGTGCTTCGTTAGTCGTGTAACCCTAGCTCAATGCTTAACTAATAATAATAATAATAATAATAATACATTTTATTTGTATGGTGCTTTTCAAGAAACTCAAAGGCGCTTTACACAAACAATGCGATACAAGATACAATCGTATAATATATATATAAAAGTTTGGGATCACAGTGAAATGTTCTTGTTTTAATGGAGTATCTTCTTCCTTAACACAACAATGGACTGACGGGTCTCTAAAGAAAGTTGTTTCTTTCTGGTCATTGTGAGTCGGTCAGCAAGCCATCAACTGCTGATCTTCAGATACTAAACTAGAATGTTGTTCCCTTTTATACTCACTTATTAGTAGAATGTTTTTCAGCTGTGATCACAAATGATGAAGAGTGTCCTAACAACCAATTAGTCCAATAACATCCTTAACTTGGATTGGTGGTCGTACCAGGAGATTTAGACAGAGGACTGAGAATTACTGATAATAGGACTATATGTAAAATAAGCCTCTATACAAAAATAGACTTTAATACAAACATTTATATTCTTTAAAAATCATCTGATACACTTACATTCATTGAGACAATATTGTTTGTGAATTGCATAAAAATTGCATGAAACGAGGGCGCAGCTATGGAGAAGGCTCTATCACCCCAGGTCCAATGCTTAGTCCTAATGGGAATGGACAGAAGATTGGCCTCAGAGGAACAAAGGCTACGGGAAGGAGTGTGGTGATGAAGGAGGTCAGTGAGGTAGGGCGGGGCCTGATTATGGAGAGCTTTGTGAGCGAATAGAAGAATTTTGTATTGGATGCACTGAGGAACAGGAAGCTTTTAGAAGAACAGGTGGTAGATGTTCCATAGAGAACGCTATGACAATAGTCGATTTTGGATGTAATGAAAACATGGATCAAAGTTTCAGCAGCCGTAAAGGAAAGTGATGGACGGAGACGTGCTATGTTTTTTAAATGAAAGAAGGCAGTTCTGCTGACTTGATGATGTTCGAAGGAAAGATTTAGGCCCCAGTTATGTCTTGGCTGACCTTGTTGATTAGAGGAAATTTGAACATTTGATTCCTTTGTGCTAAAGACTGTTTCTTTAGGACTAAATGATGACAGATGTTCTCACCAATGTCCTCCAAAAGGACAGACAGGATACGGGTTGCGCTCCCTAGAGCGTTGACAGCTGTGATGTTAACCAGATATGGTGCCACTGGGTAGAGTTCTTCTAGTCCTTCTAGAGCGCATTGCGTGTCCTGTTCTTTCTGCTTCAGGCATGAACGCACAGCTGGAAGTTGCTCATCACTTACATACCTGTAAACATTGGAAAGTTCAGATATGCAGGAGAGCATTGGATTCTGATAACTGTACCTTAAATTTACTATCCATTGGTCTGATTGGACAAACCGTTTGGTGTTCAGGGTTTAATGTTGCTGTTATTACTGTTTCTAGTGATGCTTTTCCATTATTGATGGTAACTAAAGATCACCAGCTGCAACCGACCTCAGTTCTTATGGGTTAACTTACTGTAAGTGTGTTGATCAGACTGGATTTCAAGATAATGGGGAAAACTCTGGGATGGTAACTGGGTTTCTCCTTTGCAACCAGTCAATAAGCTCAAAGAAGAAGACATGAGTGGATCTGACTCTGCTGGAGTGTTTAAACACCTCCTCAGTGTCACTGCTGGACTGAGAATCATCGTCCACCAACCAAAACTATCCAGACGGCAGTGTCCTGTGGGCGGCGTCCTGTGTCCACTGATGAAGAACTAGAGGAACACAAACTGTGCAGCAGCAGATGAGCTACTGTCTCTGACTCTACATCTACAAGGTGGACCAGCAAGTAGTAGGAGTGTCTAATAGAGTGGACAGTGAGTGGACACAGTGTTTAAACACTCCAGCAGCAGCACTGGTGTGTCTGATCCACTCACACCAGCACAACACATACTAACACACCAGCACCACCTGCTCTGTGGTGGTCTGGAGAAACAGGTACAGAGAAACAGAAGCACTACAGTCTGTAAGTGTAGAACTACAGAGTGCCCCTGTATGGTCAGTGGAGCTGATTTCATGGACAATGAGTGTAGATACTAGGAGGTGTACAAGAGATCAGCTGACTGGCCATGTTCCAACCCTTGGAAGCACTTAATAATAATGCCAGCCAGTTTAAACCCAGTGTTAGTGTCTTTTCACCAAATCGTGCAAACCCACAGTCTCCTGAGAAGTTCGCTTCTACCCACTAAGTGCTGCAAGACTGTGATTCTGTATGTACGGTAAGCCACAAGGTTCTTCTAGGTCACTTCTGTTTTCACAATGCACAAACCAAAGGAATCACAAACCCAGCCACACACAAACCATACTGAGACCACCTCGGGAGGTGGTTTGTCCAACTCGGGAGGTGGTCTGACCAATTCGGGAGGTGGTCTGAGTTTGATGATTTTTGTGGGTGTGGGTCTGAGAGTGATTGATGGGTTGATATATGTCCAGTACATGTAGACTATGTAACCCAAGCCATGGCCACCTTAGATCACTTGAACCCACCTGAACAAGTCACGCGTGACAACACCCATTAAGCACAGTTTGAGGTAAGCATATGAGGTATGCAGATAGCATGATGCTAATGGGCTATGATAGTCTTCAGTTGTTTGTTAGGTAGCTACATTGATTCTGTAGCATTAGTGCAAAGCTACGCCAGTTAGTCTCCATTGATTTCACCACGATGTAAAGAGTGCATATTAAAAATAAGTGTGTCTTTAAAGCACACAGCTGTGTTTCCATACACTACCAGTAGGTGGTGATGTAATGAGTTGGCAGTAAAGGGTCTGGCGTGAGAGTCCAGGAGCACAAGACTTTTAATGGATAACTAGGAACCCAGCATTGCACTTCTGGTGGAGATGGAGCATCTGCGGGAGAAGATAATGAAAGCCTCTTAGAACTTTTATAACCATTTTATAATGTGTGCACTCACTGGCCAATTTATTAGGACCACCTGCTCAATTATCCAGTGAGCCAATCACATGACAGTCGTACAGTGCATGCACATATGCAGATATGTGTGAAGAACTTCAGTTACAGGCACAACTTGTGCAATTTTTATATTAAAATATACCATAAAGAACTAAAATTATCAACAGGCTGTTGCAGAAATACCCAGTGAACCAAAGTAAGCAGCTAGCTCCAGCCTTGAAATACCACTTTGTACCTGCAGAGGGGATAGTGAGTCATTGCATTACAACTTTGTCCCCGAAGAGGTCATGCTCAAAAACTGTGATCTACATTGCTGACCGTAACCTGGTTGTTGGTGTCAGAAGTGGGCCTTTCAGAAACGGCTGATTAGGGAGGTTATAGGAGAATGGCTAGACTAGTTCTATCTCAGGAAGGCTATGGTCAAACCATATGGGAGATAAGACCCCAACAGCATAAGACCTCCAGAGTTTCACGCCTGGAACCTGAGGCAACAGTGGACAAAGGCTCTTTAAAACTGGACAGTTGAAAACTGGCCTGATGAAGACTAACCCAACTGGCCCCATTTGAGGGCAATCAAATTTTTGTTGGTGTGTATTTAAAGTCATGAGTCAATTCTTGAGGACTTTTAACACAAAAACTGGAAATCTGAGATCATTGTACATTGATATTCAGTTGACAAATCTGCAGAAAATACATGATGCCAACATGAACCACAACCAGAAGAACACCTTCTTAAATCTATTTCACCAAAGGTTTCTACCTAGTGTTTCTAATAAACCGGCCAGTGAGTGTAAACCACGTAAGACCAGCTGTGTATGAAAGATGTGTCTAGTTCTCTACTTACAGCCAAGGTGCAGATGGAGCGTCTCGATGGGATCTCCACTGGGGCTGTGGCACGTGTAGATGCCTTCATCTTCAAGGCTGGTGTTGTATAAGTTAAGAACAGGGCCTGAGCCCAACACGGATCCATTTCTTATCCATTCTAAACCTCCGTCCGTACATGGCCACTTCACCGATGAACCTATAGCTGTATACAAATCTGACAGAAATAAAGAAATAAAGCACAACTCTACCTCATCTCTTGATTTTTGATGACATCATCGTGCACCAGCAGGTGGAAAAGTAATATCGTCCAATTGCATGCTCTACCGCCCACTCCCACCTCCAACTACCATCAACTGAAAACGCTCAGCTACCTTAGAGAGCCTTCCTGATACTGGTTTTCACTCAGACATGCTCTACATGATGATTTTAATCACAATTAATTGCACAAAGTAATGATAAATTATCATTAACCCTTTAAAGCCTAAACCAAGAAACAATTGCCCCAAAATTCATTTTTTTTTAATTGGAGGGCTTATTAAACAACCAATACACAAAAATATCAACAACAACAACAATAATAATAACTACATTAAATAAAAATAAATAATCAAAACTACATAATAATAATAATAATAATAATAATAATAATAATAACAACAATAATAATAATACAAAATAACACTTTGCATATGAGTTTTGTTTTGTATCAGTTTTTTGCTAACAAATGAAAACATTTAGAACAGTGTTTTAAACCTTTATACTCTGAGATGATATGAAATGTTTACTTTTTCCATATTGTACACAGGGTTTTACACATTCTGTATCTACTAGAATCTTTGGTTCTCCACTAGTTCAGGTAAGTTTTTTAGGGAAAAAATAATAACTGTGATGATTTACAGCTCTGAAAAAACTTTTGTCATGACTGTCTACGACTAATAACAATTGATCTTGGCTTGACAGGCCCTTGCAGAACAGGCATTTATTCAAGTTTTCTATTAGTTACTTCTTTTAAATGAAAAACAAGTAAGTAAACTTTCAGCTTACTTGTTTACAAGAAGTATACAACTTAATATAAAACTAATATAAAATATGTAAACTAGTGTTCTTTAAGTTACTTCTTTTAAATGAAAAATAAGTGAGTAAACTTTTAGTTTACTTGTTTACAAGTACATAATATAAAACTAATATAAAATATGTAAACTAGATATAAATTCTAAGTTTACTACTAAGAATTCTTAAAAAATATATTTAAAAAACTATAAGTAGCATATATTACTAGCCCAAGAACTTTAGGTATACTTAATTAAAGTTTATATTAAGTATATGTAAAGTATACAACTTAATATAAAAATAACATAAAGTATGTAAAGTAGTGTTCTATTAGTTAATTCTTTTATATGAAAAATAAGTGACAACAAGTACATAACTTAATATAAAACTAATATAAAATATGTAAACTAGATATAAATTCTAAGTTTACTACTCTTACACCTAAAGTATTTTTTAAAATATATTTAATAAACTATAAATAGTATATATTACTACTACATGAACTTTAGGTATACTTTTTAAAAAATGTAAAGAATATATTAAGTTTACAACTTAATATAAAACTCTAATTATATTAAAGCTCTGAATTTTTTTTAGCTATTACAATTTTTTGCAGTCATAGTTATACAAACCCTGAAATCTAGGGGTTGCTGTAGCGCCCTATGATTTACTAATGCTTCTTAGGGTACTATCTCTTAAAGTGATGGTACCTCACCCTTTGAGAAGCTCTGCTTTGGCGGCTCATTTGACGTCTCTTGGCTCCAGACTGGACCACAGAAGGCAACGAGCGCATACAGAGTACAAAACGAAGGTTTCCAGCACATTGTAGATCCAGAAAACAAGCAACTGATATCAGCAGGGCAACAGATGCCTCAAAGACCAGAGCTGACGCAAATGCTGAGCCTGTTTTGTTAATCATTAGTTTGTAAACACATTCGCCAAACCAGACGACCAAGAAGACAAAGAGTGAAAGCAGTCTGGCGTAATTCAAATGAGGTTCAAGCTGAAATACAGAATATTAGTCATCACACACACACATATATATATATATATATATATATATATATATATATATATATATATATATATATATATCCATTAATTTATATTAAAAAGTAAAGACTTTTTGTTTTTATTCTGTTCCTGTAAAGTTGCCAGTTCTTCGGACAGCGAGCATATACAAGTGAGTTTCAAGCTGAAATAGAGAATATTAGTCATCTATAAGCAATTTCATCTACGCTTCCAAGCTTTTATAATCTGCTTATATACAAATGTGTGCGCATGTATACTGTATATATTGTTACTATCCAATAAAAAACATGTATCTTAATTTTTGTCTAAGTTTGTAAAAGTTTCATAATGAATGGACCAATAGAAATGCTCCAAATTATTAATATATAATATCCACTAACTTATATTGAAAGTAAAGACTTTTCGTTTTTGTTCTTTCCAGTAAAGTTGCCAGTTTGGAGACACTTGTTTTCTTTGGACAGTGACCATATACCAGTAAGGTTCAAACTAAAATAGAGAATATTGGTCATCTATGTGCAATCCAATGTGCATTTTTAAGTTTTTATTATCGTCTTATATACAAATATATGAGTATACTGTATATATCCTGCTGTCCAATGAAAAATATGTATCTCCATCTTTGTTGATTTTTATTTTTCTACACCATTTGAATGCCACAGTTGCCATTTACATTGTGTGTAAATTGTGATGAATGGACCAATAGAAAAAAAAAATCTGATTCCATTGAGTTACATTGAAAATAAAGACCTCTGCTGTAAAGTTGCCAATAGGGAGATACTCCTACTTTGGACGTTGACGATATAAAATTGAGGTTCAAGCTGAAACACAGAATAATAATAATCAACTTATGTATAAATGCATGAGCACATATACCTTATACTGTATATACATCCAATGGACATAAATACACGACCTCATATGTTGGCCATTCGTTGTGTGTTGTTCGGAAATCGGCTTTAGAAGTCAACAAAGCTCTGTGGCGTCTACGTTTCCAGGCCCACATAACATAACATTTATTGGGCCAGTATCTGCTCCAGAGGTTCTGCTCCTCTCAAACACCTTGGACGAGGTTAGCTGAGGAGCCTACATAAAAACAGCTGCACCGCAAATAAAAATCAGAATGTGATGTAGAGCTAATTGTTTAAAGGTGCACGTCACACTTCCAGAGCAGCACTGTGTTGACCTAAAGCTCAAAGTAAGAGTTTCACAAGTACTAATTGCTTTGTTTATACGATAATTGTTCGCAGACAACAGAATAAACATGTTTACTATATACTCACTATAAATGGAGGGTTCTGTGTTCAGACAAAAGCCAAAAGAAACATATATATATATATATATATATATATATATATATATATATATATATATATATATATATATATATATATATAAGCTTTTATTTACTAAGTAAAACCCTTTATTATGTAAATATTAAACACTATAATTTACAGTTCTCATCTAATACCTGCTTTGACTGCTCAGTACTTCATTAAGCTAAATCAAGATTTGCTGCTGTAGGAACTGAACACATTCATACAATGTCTGGGGCGTCCAGGAGAAATCTGGAACCTAACTTTGTTCTTCAAACTGGATCAAGATCTGATCTACTTCTCTCACAATAACATATTCATGTTACTTTGTATTGTGTTTATGATCATTATCATCTGTTAAAATCAGGTGGTGAAAACACACTTGCTGATCAGATAAAGACTTTTAAACTATTTGCTTAGGTGCCTCAAACTTTTACATAGTAGTGTATATATGCATATGCTTTATCAACACAACAACAGCCAATTACATTGTGTGAAACTTTTCATGATGAATGGACCGATAGAAAGCAAAAATAGCTTGAAGAAAAAATTCTGGTTCCATTAACTTACATTGAAATTAAAGACTGGTTTCAGTTTAGAGGTACTTGTTTTATAAAAACGAGGTTGAAGCTGAAATAAAGAATATAATTATTCTATAAGTAATTTTCATGCAATTCACAAACAATATTGTCCATTTCACAATTAATGTAAGTGTATCAGATGATTTTTAAATAATAAAAATGTTTGTATTAAAGTCTATTTTTGTATAGAGGCTTATTTTACATATAGTCTATTATCAGTAATTCTCAGTCCTCTGTCTAAATCTCCTGGTACGACCACCAATCCAAGTTAAGGATGTTATTGGACTAATTGGTTGTTAGGACACTCTTGCTCAATTGTGATGCACAGCTGAAAAACATTCTACTAATAAGTGAGCATATATATATATAACAGATTATATAACAGATTAAGAGTATAACTAGATGAATCAGTGGAATCTTATGAAACCTCTGTGGTTAAACTACATGGGAACACATGCTGGAAAACTGACCTCCATGCTTTGGGCCTGCGGTGTGCATGTTTATGCAGTGTGAGCTGTCAGAAGAAATAGTCGGTTGGGCGACACCTCCTCATCCGCTGACCTGACAGAAGATGGCCCGGGGCGAGGATCTAGCTTGGGAAACGGGTGACTGGATATTACGACTTCTAGGGATCCATAAACCTGTTAAAGAAGCGGAAGAAAGTGCAGCAGGCTTTTACTTTACGATGGGTTTTAAGGTGTGTTGGAGCCGCACAGAGCTGGTTATTGGTGTGAATATGGAGCGTTTGAACTCCAGCAAGTGTAATCAGGGTAACAGAACCAATATAAAATAATAATGTTCTTCATAACACTGAATACAGTGCTTTGAAGTAAGTAAGGAAATGAGATAGAAAGCATGTATCTGGGTTACTGTAAACAGTCATTGGTTAAAACAGTGGCATTTGAATAAATATAAATATTAAATTATGATTTTGTGAGTTTCTTCTATTTACAGTCACCTTACAGACCCTAATTAATCTAATCAATACTTTATCTGATAAAGTACATGTGCTGATGGAATTTAAGAATGGCTGACGTGCTGCGAGCTGTCAGAAACCAAACCTATCTTCCTCTAAGTATGTCATTACATGCCAAATACCTTTTTAAACACAAACAGATATTGTTATCTTCACAGCGTTTATGTGTATTTGCATTTATTCTAATTCTATTTAGTGTTGCAAAAAAGTTTATTTACTGCTAAGACAAATAGTCATGACTTTCTTATTGTACAGCATCAAATAATACTATTATATTAATAGTTTGTAATTTTATATACAATAATAACTTCAGGGTTCTTTGATTTTTTATATACAATGACATCTTATACAAATTTTATAATCAGTAATTAAAGATTTCAAGTTATACTGTATATTCTATACTATCTATACTACAAAAAAAATCATATTTTTTAAAAAAACTAAGTAATTTGTGATCTCAATATAGTAACTTTGGGCATAATAATTTGTGGCCTGAATATATTCAATTATAGAATCAATATACTAATTTATGGTCTTAATATAGTGAAGTGTGGCATTAATATAGTAATTTATGTCCTCGTTTATAGTATAGTGTGGTCTCAACACAGTGGGCCTTAATATCCAAATTCAAGGCCTTAATACAGCAAAGTATGGCCTTGATATTGTATTAATTTGTTGTATCAACAAAAATATCCTGTGCTCTCAATATATAGTAAAGTGTGGCTTCAATATAGTAACTCATGGCCTCAATATACTAATTTGTGGTCTCAATATAGTAACTCATGGCCTCAATGTACTAATTTGTGGTCTCAATATACTAACTTTTGGCCTAATTATAGCAAAGTTTGGTCTCAAAATTGTAACTAAGGGCCATAATATACTAATTTGTGGTCTCAGTGTAGTAACTCGTGCCCTCAATATACTAATTTGCGGGCTCAATATCGTAACTCATGGCCTCAATGTACTAATTTGGTGTCTCAATATAATAACTTATGGCCTTAATATAGCAAAGTTTGGTCTCAAAATTGTAACTAAGGGCCATAATATACTAATTTCATGTCTCAGTATAGTAACTTATGACCTTAATATAGCAAAGTTTGGTCTCAAAATTGTAACTAAGGGCCATAATATACTAATTTGTGGTCTCAGTATAGTAACTCGTGCCCTAAATATACTAATTTGTGGTCTGAATATAGTAACTCATGGCCTCAATTTACTAATTTTTTGTCTCAATATAATAACGTATGGCCTTAATATAGCAAAGTTTGGTCTCAAAATTGTAACTAAGGGCCATAATATACTAATTTCTTGTCTCAGTATAGTAACTTATGGCCTTAATATAGCAAAGTTTGGTCTTAAAATTGTAACTAAGGGCCATAATATACTAATTTGTGGTCTCGGTGTAATAACTCATGGTCTCAATATACTAATTTGTGGTCTCAATTTACTAATTTGTTGTCTCAATATAATAACTTGTGGCCTTAATATAGCAAAATTTGGTCTCAAAATTGTAACTCATGGCCTCAATTTACTAATTTGTTGTCTCAGTATAATAACTTATGGCCTTAATATAGCAAAGTTTGGTCTCGAAATTGTAACTAAGGGCCATAATATACTAATTTGTGGTCTCAGTATAGTAACTCATGGCCTCAACATACTAATCTGTGGTCCAAATATCGTAACGTGTACTCTCAATATAGTAATGGCTTCAACATTCTAATTTGTGGCATCAATAAAGTAACTTGTGGCTCCAATTTAGTGATACATTGTCTCTGTACTATACAGTCTGGTCTCCATATAGTAATTTGTGGCCCCAGTATAGTAACTCGTGGCCTCAACATAATGACATTACAGGCTCTTGGTAGCATTTAGCTCTGTAAACAGAACTAAAGCTGTATAAGTGCAGACAAGCAAACTTCACCATGAACTTGTGCAGAATTAGAGCCAGTTCTCAGTACATTACCACCATCTTGTGGGCGTTAAGTACAACTGACTGACACTTTAAAAGTTTTTATGTGTTAGAGTTTGCCAGATTTATCATATTAGGAGGGTTAAAAGTGGAAATCATACGTTTTTGGGCAGCTGGTTCAGTCCACCTGGACCTGTTAGCCGAACCTGCGTGTAATCTGACGAGACAAGTGACCATGGTCGCCAAAAAGTGCTCGAAAAGAGATCATTTTCGACACAGAAACAAGGAAAACGTGAAGGTGAGTACTCATATATATTTTTTAGATTGGGTGTTTAGAAAATGGGAACGTGGAAAGAACGAAAATTAGGATTAATCCAAATTAGCAGCTGTAGCTAACTAGCTAGCTATCTTAACGTAACTGATGCAGTGGAGCAGCGAACCGGCATAATTTATTATTTTTTTTATTTACTTATATCCATAATTTTAATATACCTTACATTACTGGAAAGTTTCGATTTAGTTGTAGACAATATGTGAAATAATGACAATAAAAACTGACCTCGTATTCGAATTTTCAGTTCCACCTTAAATGGTGCAGCAGTTAGGAGCAGATTACTCCACCATTTTTGAACATTATTTTTTTTTAAATGTGCCTAATTAAATGTTTAAGATGTAAACAAAGTAATTTAGAGCAGTTTGGTGTGAAATGGCCTGTTTTAGAGAAACTTTGCAAGTTAGAATTGTTCACAGTGGTGGTGAATGGAACCAGACGTCCACCTCTAGAAAGCTCCCTCACAGAAAGTTGTTAGGTGACGTGTTTATGAATACACTGCCTTACAGTAGATTTTTGACAGAGTTTTGTACTAAAATATAAATTTTAATTTAAGTAGGTTTATGGCGCAGGGATACATGCAGGACATCCTAATGCAAAATAGTAATTTTTTCAGATTTATCACTATTTTACCAACATTAACACCTCACAAAAACACTTAGAAGACACATGTAGGTTCACTGGTGGGTTTGATGGTAGATAAAATGTCTATATTTGTGTTGTAGACATGGTGACCCCTGGTTATCTTCACCACCACTGTTAAGAAATCATATTGGCTGTATTTCCCAAACTTGAAATCTTAATGGCTTTGTTTATGTCTAATCTACTGATTGATTTTTGAAGGATCACAGCCTATAAATGACTGGACAGATTTGACCATCTACTGATGCTCTCGTCATTCAATAATTTTACTAGTTAAACAATAAGTTTTAATATTTGCGAGCCAATTTTCTTGCAGATAAACTAATAGAACTAATTCAATTGTTATGTTACTTACCTACAACTAAGCTACAGGTTTCAACTCATTTGTAGGAGTGTGTAAATAACAAGATAGTTTAAAAGCATCCAGACCCATAAACCAAGCTGTAGATGGTTCTTAAGTGACAGAGAAAGCTGTAAAACACTGAGAACAACATTGTAATAAAATACCCAATATTCAGAAAACCTCATATTTGGAAAGCGGTGATCAAATATCACTATCATACACTATATTGCCGAAGGTATTCACTATAAAACCAGTACCTAGTCATACAGACTGCTTCTACACACATTAGTAAAGAGTGGGTCTCTCTCAGGAGCTCAGTGAACTCCAGCGTGGTACCGTGATAGGACGCCACCTTTACAACAAGTCCAGTGGTGAAGTTTCCTCACTACTAAATATTGCACAGTGGACTGTCAGTGGTGTTCTAACAAAGTGGAAGTGATTGAGAACGACAGCAACTCCGCCACCAAGTGGTAGAACACGTACAATGACAGAGCGGGTCAGCGGATGCTGAGGAGCATAGTGCACAGAGGTCACCAACTTTCTACAGAGTCCATCACTACAGACCTCCAAACTTCATGTGGTCTTCAGATCAGCTCAAGAACAGAGAGTAGAGAGCTTCATGGAATTGGTCTCCATGGCCGAGCAGCTGCATCCAAGCCTTACATTACCAAGTACAATGCAAAGTGGTGTAAAGCACGCCAACACTGGACTCTATAGCAGTGGAGACATGTTCTCTGGAGTGATCAATCACACTTCATCTGGCAATCGAATGGACGAGTCTGGGTTTGGCGGTTGCCAGGAGAACGCTACTTGTCTGACTGCCGAGTGTTTGGTGGAGAGGAGATTATGGTGTGGGGTTGTTTTTCAGGAGGTGGGTTCAGACCCTTAGTTGTAGTGAAGTCTTCCCAGAAGAGCTGAAGCTGTTATAGCTGCAAAGGTTGGGCCGACATCATATTAAACCCTATGGATTAAGAATGGGACGTCACTCAAGTTCATATGCACGTGAAGACAGACCAGCAAATACTTTTGAAAATGTAGTGTATAAAGTAATTACAAATAAATTACAGCTTTTTATTCATCTTCTTATTGAGGTTCTGTTGAGAGATAATAAAGCAGCTTAACATCTCATTGTAGTCTGTAGCTATTGAAAAAAACAGGTGGTACAGGTGGTCTCGGACATCAGATGTTTTCAGAGGTTTGTTGTTGCTTTTTAAAAGTTTAAACAAAGCACTTTAAATGTAAAATAAATCTTGTGAACCAGGGTTGGCAGCGAACGGTGAGTCTCTTTATTAAAGATTAATGCTCTGCAAGAATACAAGCGTTAATCTTGAGCTGTAGCCAGCAGCAGGTGTTTTATTCCAGAAAACATTGTGTACTATATATATATATATATATATATATATATACACTACCGCTCAAAAGTTTGGGATCACAGTGAAATGTTCTTGTTTTCAATGGAGTATCTTCCTTCCTTAACACAACAATGGACTGACGGGTTTTTCAGCTGTGCATCACAATTGAGCAAGAGTGTCCAATTAGTCCAATAACATCCTTAACTTGGATTGGCGGCCGTACCAGGAGATTTAGACAGAGGACTGAGAATTGCTGATAATAGGACTATATGTAAAATAAGCCTCTATACAAAAATAGACTTTAATACAAACATTTATATTCTCATCTCATCAAATCATCTGATACACTTACATTCATTGAGAAATGGACAATATTGTTTGTGAATTGCATGAAAATTGCATGAAATGAAATTCTAAAGTGATCCTAAACATTTGAGCGGTAGTATATATATATATATATATATATATATATATATAGTCGCTGTCCAATGAAAAACGTTTTTGTCAAAGTTGAGTCTTCTATATAATTTAAACAGGCCAATGGTTGTTAACACTGTGTTAAAATTTCATGATGAATGGACCAATAAAAGTGCTCCAAAATACATTGGAAAAAATTCTGGTTCCATTGGCTTGCATTGAAAGTAAAGTATGTTTTTGGTCTCTCCTGTAAAGTTGCAGTTTTGGAAATACTTGTTTTTCATTGGACAGTGACAATATATATATATATATATATATATATATATATATATATATATATATACAGGGTGAGTCAAAAGACTCGGGACACCTTTTATATGTCACAGCCACACCAAAAGCACCATATCCATCCATTATCTGCCACTTAATCCCGCTAGTCGGGGTCACTGGGAAGTGGCAGCCAATCCCAGCGTCATCGGGTAAAGGCGGGGTACACCATGGACAGTTAGCCAGTAAGCACCATATCGTCAGTAAAAGTCTTTGAGAATAATACAATATGCTATAAGTATAAAGGTCAAACCACTTACCAGTCTAATATTCGGAAACCTGTACGTATTACCAGTTAATTTTTACAGATCTTTTGAGTCACCCTCTGAGATCGGACGCTCTGGATGAGCCAGGACGGTTTTGGTTGACCGTCTACAAGTTTGTATCCCCAGTTTGGCTCACATGTAATAGCAGCTTGTACACCACCAGTTCTGTTTCTTTAGAACATTATCACTGAATCATGTTTTAATTTCATGGTTTAGTTTCCCGAATGCCTCTGTTATGTGTTTCTGTGATCTGATGTCTCTCTCTCGTGATTGACAGCATGATCTATCATCGCAGCTCCACTTCATCCCTTCGTGGGACAAAGAGTTTCTGTACCTGTTGGGTTTGGAGGAAGTGGTTCACTTCCGCTTAGAGCTGTTGGACAGGATTGTGTACACTGTGTCCAAGACTGGTAAAACCAAAGGTATGAACTTATAATGTATATACTTATAATGAATGGTATAAAATGGTATAAAATATAATTCAAATATTAGGCCTTTTGGTTTTATTGGTGTAATTTATATATATATATATATATATATATATATATATATATATATATATATATATATATATACAGTGCCAATGAAAAGTATGTGAACCCTTTGAAATGACCTGGTTTTGTGCATTAATTGGTTATAAAGTGTGGTCTGATCTACAATCTACATCTAAGTCTCAAGTATAGACAAACTCAATGTTCTTAACCTAATACCACACAAACATTTATAAAATTTCAGTCTACAAAACATTTGGAGTGTCAAGGTACTCTTTGGCAAACTTCAGGCGTCCAGAGATACATTTTTTTTTTTATGGAAAGCAGCGGCTTCCTCTGTGGTGTCCCGCCATGGACACCATGTCTATTCAGTGATTACGGTAGACTCATAAACAGAGATGTTAACCAGTTCCAGTGGTTCCCTCAAGCCTTTAGCTGTGGAGTCAACTTGGTGGGCGCAAACTTCTAGGGAGAGTAGCCGCAGTACTAAATGGTCTCCATTTGTAGACCGTGTGTCTAACTGTGGATGGTTAATACCTAATGAAATCTCGTTTCATTGATTGGACTCCAGGTTTGCTAACTCCTGACTTCACTTACGTTTTCCACCAGCACTGTGAGTGTTTATTGGTTGTGTTCCATACAGACGTGAAATATTATACTCGTTTGTCTGGTTTTAGGATAAGCACATTGAGTTTGTCTATACTTGGGACTTGGGACTTGATCAGATCAAGCTTTATGACCAATTACTACAGAAAACCAAGTAACTACAAAGGGTTCACATACTTGTATCGGCAGCTAGCACAAAACTAATAACCCAGAAACCTGTGCAAACCAGATCTGACCGGTACGAACAGAACAGCAGCAACAATTCAAGATCTACATTTAATGACTACAGATTATCTTTTTTTGTTTTAAATTAAGGGTCTAAATGTAATGATTGCAGTATTTGGGGATATTTGTTTGATGTACTTTGTTTATTTACTGTTAATTATGTTAAAAAATATTATACTTTTTCATTTGAGCTCATTAAAAATGGTAATAAACCAGTTTAGACCATGTTTCATGACTTGCTTGCGCTAATAACTACATGTAGCCCTACCGTGGTATATAGCCCCGCCCTCTATCGGTATTGGCTATCGTCCGATTGACAATCAGAATCGGAATCAGTAACGCTGATTGGTCCATCTCTAATATATATATCATTTTAAACACAGTCCCAACTGTTTTTGGACAGACGACTGGCAGTGAAGGTGCCAAATATCGTTGAAATGTTGGTTTTAGATGCATCATGTGTTAATTATACTCTTTGGAAAACAAAAGTCGTATGAGGTCAGTAACTCGAGTAAAAGAATGTAGACTATTATCTGTTACACTAATTTGTTACATGGATAAGTAATTCAATTACTGTTACTTTACACCAGCCAGATGCTCAGATGTCTGGTTCCTATCACCGCCAGTATAAACCATTCTTTATTGATGTTCTGGTCCTGCATTAAATTAACAATTGGCCATGTGATCACACTTGGTTTTAACCACTTGTGGTTTCTTTATGTCCCATCCAGGGAGAAAGAAAATGAAGAAGAACACCAAGTCTCGTACCTTCTCCAAAGCCGCATCAGCTCCTCCAAAAGATCTAATCGTCTGCACCCAGTGCAGCACTGATTTCTCTTGTTCATGGAAACAGAACACAAGTGGTTCATTTGTATGTCAGTCCTGTTTCAAGAGTAGTTGGAAGGAGGAGCACTGGTCTACCAGCGGACCAGAGGAGACCTCCATCAACTCATCTTCTGGGAACGCCTCATCTCCCACTCCTGCATCATCCAACCAGCCTGTTAGGAATGACCCACAGGGTACACCAGAAGGTGGACCTCCAGCGGCCAGTCAATCCATTTCAGCTTCAGCCAAAGCCCAGGAGAGGGATCAGCTGGGTCCTGGAATGCCGGCTTGCACCCTATCTCCTTGTTACATATCGTCCTCTTCCTTGTCCTCTCCAAACTTCTACTCCGACTCATCTTCTTATGTTCGCTCCCCTTCTTCCTCCGATCTTCTCTCCTCCCCCATTTTTTATTCCCCACGATCCAACTCCTCGTGCTTTTCTGATGGCTCTTGCTCTCCTTCCTTGATCTTGATCTCTTCCTCAGATCCTTACTCCTCTTCCTCGTCCCTGTCCTCCTCACCCCCTTGTTCTTCACCGAATTACTCGAGCAAGAAGGCTAGAGCACCCTACTGGATGGATACTCCACTTGCCAAAGGTTTGGTTAAAGATGACAGAGTGAAACAAGAAATGATGGTAAAGATGAAGACGTGCACCTGGAACAAGCCACCGTACAGCAAAGACAAGACTGAGAAGACAGCAAGCTGTGGGTCTCCATCAGCTGCCTCCTCTTCATCAACACTGGGATCAGATCGGCACGTCCTGCAAAAGGCCCAGGTACCCGACACTGGCGTAGTTATGGCCTCCATAGCTTTACATCCGTCAGTGCCCAATGCTGGCAAAAGGAAGTTTAAGTCTCAGAAGTTGGTGCCCAGCCTAAATGAGGGATCCAAGATGGAGGACACCAACCAGGAGTTGAAGTCCTCTAAATTGTCCCATTGTCATTTCTCTTCAGCTGCAGAAGGTTCCTCCATCTCCTCTCATTCTGCAAAGTCAGGTCAATACGTACCAAAGCCCAAGATCCACCATATGTCCTCGACTGCTTGGAAAACCTTCTCACCCTCAGTCGAAGGAAGGCAGCAGGCTCTTGGGTCAAAGTCAGGATGCCTTGCCAACTCTTTGATCAATCCCACGTCATCCACACATGAAGGAAAGATGACCCAACAGAAGGTCAAGCCATGTCCTGAGGAGTCCACCATCAGCAAGTTCCTGTCTAAGAAGCACAAAATGGATAAGTTGGTCCAGAAACAAGAAACCTCCATGGTGACCCATCTCTCTACAACCAACTTACCATCCTCTTCTGCATCTACTACATTCTCTAACAAGATCCCTCATAATCCCAAGTAAAGAGAGAGTTGATCTACTGGAAGAGGTCTCTGTGATCCGTGTTCTCCTGGTCCTTGTGTTATCCCTCCCGTCTTCTCTTGAAAAGTGTTTGGTTCATAAACCTTGTCCCTTGTTAGTCTCTTGCCTTCACTGATCCTCAAAGGACAATCAGGTTCTTGCAACTTCACCCACTTTATTCTCAGGTGACCAGGACTTTGAGGACCAAAGCTCAGCAAGGAACATGACTGTGGTACACTCCACCCTGCAGAGATCTTTAGAACCCAATGGCAATGTTATTTGCACTTGGTATGTTGAACTAAACTCTTGGAGTGACTTGGCATTGTGCAGTATTCCCTGCTTTGAACGTAAACCCTGCTGGTTTTCCAAAACTCTGGTTGTTTTCATTCTAATTTCTATTTTTATTTTTAGGTCCTAGCATAGCTTTATATCCGTCAGTGCCCAATGCTGACAAAAGGAAGTCTGAGTTTCAGAAGTTGGTGCCCAGCCTAAATGAAGGGTCACAGGTGGAGGACACCAGCCAGGAGTCTAACTTCTCACATTGTAATTTAAATGTGAATGCCTGTTTTTTCCAAAACTCTGGTTATTATTGTTCTAATTTCTATTTTTATTTTTAGGTCCTAGCATAGCTTTATATCCATCAGTGCCCAATGCTGGCAAAAGGAAGTGTGAGTCTCAGAAGTTGGTGCCCAGCCTAAATGCTGAGATGTAAACAAAGTTATTCAGAGTGTGTTGCTTGTGAAGAAGTCTGGATAAATATGCTTTCTTGCCTCAAAACTATTGTTGTCCGAGAAACTTCCTGTGCACTAGCATTCCACTCAGATGTCTGGTTCCTATCACCGCCATTACAAACCATTCTGACTGTAAGTGTCACTGCAAACCACTCAGAATCACTTTGTTTATATAGAAATTATGCACTAATTCAACAGACCTGGTTCATCTGAGAAGTGAGTGATCAAGTCCCTGAGTTGTGAGTGGACGTTCTTTAGGGTATTGGGGACAGGTTGTTTGTTTTGTATATTTTCTTTATATTAATTGTACTTGTTTGTGTGGTTATAGTTTATTTATAGAGTTTGTGTGTTCAGGTTTACTTAAAAGACATGCTTTCGTTGGTATGTTCAGGAACTACCTAGTACTTCTCAACACAGTTGATTATGTAAACGATTGTATAAAATACATCCAGTGAGATTAAATTGTGTTTGTTGTGTAGGCACAAGTACACAACTGCTGATTAACTTCTCCACCTGTTACAGACTGTGTTTAATAAAGTAAATTTATTGTTCTTTGAAAAGCATTAGAGTTACTCCATTACTTTTATATATATATATATATATATATATATATATATATATATATATATATATATATATATATATATATATACTATGTTACCCTCTTCTTTAATAGTCAGGACCACCACAGAGCAGCTACTATTAGGAACGTAGATCATTCTCAGTGTCCTGTGTCCACTGATGAAGAACTAGAGGATCACAAACAGATGAGCTACTGTCTCTGACTTTACATCTAATAGAGTGGACAGTAAGTGGACACTGCTGTGTCTGATCCACTCACATCAGCACAACAGTTAAGATGACAAAATAGCCTGCAATTGAAGAATCACCCATATATATATATATCTCAGCCATTACATTAAAACCATCATCTGATTCTCTGTATACTATGTTACCCTCTTCTTTAATAGTCAGGACCCCCACAAGCAGGACCACCACAGAGCAGCTACTATTAGGGACGTGGATCATTCTCAGTGTCCTGTGTCCACTGATGAAGAACTAGAGGAACACAAACTGTGCAGCAGCAGATGAGCTACTGTCTCTGACTCTACATCTACAAGGTGGACCAGCAAGTAGTAGGAGTGTCTAATAGAGTGGACGGTGAGTGGACACTGCTGTGTCTGATCCACTCACATCAGCACAACAGTAAAGATGATAAAAGAGCCTGCAATTGAAGAATCACAAATATATATATATGCACTGTATATATTGTCTTCTTCTTTTGAGTCAATGGTGGTCGGCCAACATAAAGTACTGCCATCTACTGAGCTGGAGTGTGAACTACATTTACACACACACACAAAAAAACAACACAGAAAATCACAAATCAATTTTATTTACATTATATAAACGCGGACTACTTAGACTCCTGTGCTTATATAAATATATATTTATTTATTTATATATTGCTGAAATGCTGAGGGGGAAATAAGCCTCGGCGGAAGTCGTGTGTATGACGTCACGGACGTGACGTCTGGAAATTGACTGTCAACATGAAAGATGGCGACCCATCACAGGCAAAACGCTGGTGGACGCAGGAAAGTTCAGGTATTATTTCTCTCCTTCTCTCCGTCGGGAGTTCGTGTGAGTGAAGTAACGCCGGCGGGTCGCCGGTGGTCGTATTACCGGTGTGCGGGGGGGCCAGGCGCGCCCCCGAGCGCGTTCACAGCGCGTTCACAGCTCATTCACTGCTGCAGCATGTTATGTAAAATGAGAGAGACACAGAAATCAGCGCGGAGTGAACGAAACGAAGACTTTTCTCACACAAACACTCGCAGTTCGAGCTGTTTTATTAAAATATCACTCAATAACAGCAGCCCGGCGCGCCAGGGTGCTCACATTCTCAGCGTCATATACGCAGAGTTTGATAATCAGAACTGAAATCTGTGGCCAAGCTGCTGGTTTATTACTTAGACTTTTTGTTCACCCGTAAATTAATAATCTATAATGTCGCCGTCGTGTTCGTGTTTATCTGTATTAATATGATTAAAGCTGCAAACGCAGCTTCGCGAGTTACAGTTTGGTCTCCGCGGGGATCCGTAGCCCCACAGTTGCCTCGGCAACAACTTTAGCATGGCGGCGAGATTTTTTAGCAGTTTGTGTGAAATTTGCTGAATAATTTTAACATTTGAACAAATAAATTTATATTAAATCTCTATTTATATCGCTATTTTAGTGCACATTCTGTTTAAATGCTCTAATTAGACTCGAGGCAGCGCTGTTTACACTGACCGCCTTCGGGACTTTACTTAGCATAAAGTTGTTTGTGTTAAAATCATAAAGTTGTTTGTGTTTTAAACGTTTTTTTGGGTTATATCTCAAAATAATTCCAAAAAAATTAAATGTAGTAACGCAGTATTTTAAAGTGGCATATTAAAAAGTCTCACTGTGAGATAGTAAGTCTTAAATTTGAGATGTTAAGTCAAAATAAGTCATTTTTTCATGATACTGATCAATGTTATGAAGTACTATATTCAACATTCTGAGATAATAAGTCATTACCTTGGAGTGCTAATCAATATTATGTGGTAATATTTTAACATTTTGAGTAAATATGTCATTATGTATACTAAGTTGGCACTACATCTATAGTTAAAGTTAAAAAAAATAAGTGTTTTAGTTGCTACATCAGAGTTTTCAGTAAACATTACAGTGTTTCAAGGTGGTAGGCCAAAATTCTGAGAACCTAAGCCAATATTTTGAGAAAATATGTCCTTATTTTGAGGTAGTAGGTACCAGTTTTAAGAATCTGTGATAGAAAGTCAGTATTTAGAGATTTTTTTTTCAAGGCAGTAGGTCAACATTTTAGGAGAGTTTGTAATTATCTTGGTATGGCAATCAGTATTATAAGGTACTGTAATGTAATTTTGAGAACATGTCATTATTTCAAGGTGATAAGTCGTCATTTTGGGATACTACATCAGTAATTTGAGAAAATTGGTCATTATTTTGAGATACTAGATCAAAAATTGTTTTGAGTAAACATTACAATATTTCAAGAGGGTAGGTCAAAATTCTGAGAGCCTAAGCCAATATTTTATGACATGACGTCAAAATTTTGAGAAAATATGTACTTATTTTGAGGTAGTACGTCCCAATTTTAAGAACCTGAGTCAATTGGAGAATTTGTAATTATCTTGGTATGATAATCTGTATTATAAGGTACTGTAACATAATTTGGAGAACATGTCATTATTTCAAGATGCTAAGTCATCATTTTGGGATACTACATCAATAATTTGAGAAATGTGATCATTAATTTGAGATACTAGGTGAAAATCTTTAAGTCAGTATTTTTAAAGTCATCGTTCCAAAGAATTCCAAATAATTAAATGTAGTAACGCAGTATTTCAAAGTGGCGTATTATAAAGTCTCACTTTGAGAGAGTAAGTCTTAAATTTGAGATGTTAAGTCATATTTTTGAGAAAATGTCATTTTTTCATGATACTAATCAATGTTATGAGGTACTATATTCAACATTCTGATAAAATAAGTCATTACCTTGGGGTGCTAATCAATGTTATGTGGTACTATTTCAACATTTGGAGAAAATTTGTCATTATTTATACTAAGTTAGCACTACATCTATAGTTAAAGTTAAAAAAATAAGTGTTGGAGTTGCTACATCGGTGTTTTTAGTAAACATTAGTGTTTTAAGGTGGTAGGCCAAAATTTTGAGAGCCTAAGCTAATATTATATGACAAAGTCAATATTTTGAGAGAATATGTCCTTATTTTATTTGTGAATCTGTGATAGAAAGTCAATATTTAGAGATTTTTTTTCAAGGCAGTAGGTAAACATTTTAGGAGAATTTGTAATTTGTAATTATCTTGGTATGGTAATCAGTATTATAAGCTACTGTAATGTAATTTGGAGAACATGTCATTATTTCAAGGTGATAAGTCGTCATTTTGGGATACTACATCAATAATTTGAGAAAATTGGTCATTTTGTGATACTAGATCAAAAGTTTAAGAAAATAAGTAATTGTTTTGAGTTGCTACATCAATGTTTTGAGTAAACATTACAATATTTCAAGAGGGTAGGTCAAAATTCTGAGAGCCTAAGCCAATATTTTATGACAAAGTCCATATTTTGAGAAAATATGTGCTTATTTTGAGGTAATACGTCCCAATTTTAAGAGTCTTAGTCAATCGGAGAATTTGTAATTATCTTGGTATGATGATCAGTATTATAAGGTACTGTAACATAATTTGGAGAACATCAATAATTTACTACATCAATAATTTGATCATTAATTTGAGATACTAGGTGAAAATCTTGTAAAGTCAGTATTTTATGATACAAAGTCAATGAGATTATAGGTTTGAATTAAAGTCATCGTTTTGAGATACAACGTGAAAAGTATGAAAAAAGACATTGTTTTGAGATAATAAGTCAGTCAGTATTTTGAGATACCGAGTCAAAATTGTAAGAAAATGTAATTTTACGATACTACGTCAACATTCTGAGCCAGTACTTTAAGTCAGATTGTTGAAAACATTGTTTTTAGCTGTAAAGGCTGTTACTACAGCAAAGGATGAACACACTCCCTATTAATGTCCTTTATTTCAGAAGAGATGCTGAAGAAACCTTCAACTTCTGGATTGTTTTGTGTGTCTGTTTGTAGGTTTCCTATGTGATAAGAGATGAGGTGGAGAAGTACAATCGCAATGGGGTGAACGCTCTTCAGCTGGATCCGGCCTTGAACAGGCTCTTCACTGCTGGCAGGGATTCCATCATCCGGATATGGAGCGTCAATCAGCACAAAGTACTGACACGGAGTTCTACACCGATCAGCCATAACATTAGAACCACCTCCTCGTATCTACACACACAGTGTCCACTAATATCAGCACCACTGACCATACAGGAGCTCCACTTCCAGACTGTAGTTCATCTGATTCTCTGTATACTTTATTACTCTGTTCTTTAATGATCAGGACCCCCACAGGACCACCACAGAGCAGATACTATCAGGGAGGTGGGTCATTCTCAGCACTGCAGTCACACTGACATGGGGGTGGTGTGTTAGTGTGTGTTGTGCTGGTGTGAGTGGATCAGACACAGCAGTGCTGCTGCTGGAGTGTTTAAACACCTCCTCAGTGTCACTGCTGGACTGAGAATCGTCCACCAACCAAAACTATCCAGACAGCAGTGTCCTGTGGGCGGCGTCCTGTGTCCACTGATGAAGGACTAGAGGAACTATGCAGCAGCAGATGAGCTACTGTCTCTGACTTTACATCTACAAGGTGGACCAGCAAGTAGTAGGAGTGCTGAGAATGAACCACCACCCAAATAGTACCTGCTCTGTGGTGGTCCTGTTGGGGTCCTGATCATTAAAGAACAGAGTAATAACGTATACAGAGAATCAGATGAACTACAGTCTGTAAGTGTAGCTCCTGTATGGTCAGTGGAGCTGATAGTAGTGGACACTGTGTGTAGATACAAGGAGGTGGTTTTAATGTTATGGGTGATTGGTGTGTGTGTGTGTATATATATATATACACACACACATCTTACCAGTTGTGATAGTAGTTGACATGCATTGTGTAGCGCAGTGTGTATGTGGTAAAGTGATATTGTGTGATTGTGGATGTGAGTAACGGCTGTTTTATTGCAGCAGGATCCCTACATAGCTTCCATGGAGCATCACACTGACTGGGTGAATGATATAGTGCTGTGTTGTAACGGGAAAACATGTAAGTCTGTTCTTGTTTCTTATGTCACGTCTGATGCTTGTCAAAATGTAATCATCTGATTTCTTTTGTTGTTTTTCTTTTAGTGATATCAGCCTCATCAGACACTACAGTTAAAGTCTGGAACGCACACAAGGGCTTCTGTATGTCCACATTAAGAACACACAAGGTAAAACTTTTAGATTCATAAATCAGTATGTTCAAATATGAATAGAGTTCTGACATCTTATAGGTAAAGACACAGAACAGTCTATATAGTGATCTACACAGAGCAGTCTATATAGTGATCTACACATAACAGTCTATATAGTGATCTACACAGAACAGTCTATATAGTGATCTACACAGAACAGTCTATATAGTGATCTACACAGAACAGTATATATAGTGATCTACACAGAACAGTCTATAGAGTGATCTACACAGAACAGTCTATATAGTGATCTACACAGAGCAGTCTATATAGTGATCCGCACAGAACAGTTTATATAGTAATCTACACAGAACAGTCTATATAGTGATCTACACAGAACAGTCTATATAGTGATCTACACAGAACAGTATATATAGTGATCTACACAGAACAGTCTATATAGTGATCTACACAGAACAGTCTATATAGTGATCTACACAGAACAGTCTATATAGTGATCTACACAGAACAGTATATATAGTGATCTACACAGAACAGTATATATAGTGATCTACACAGAACAGTTTATATAGTAATCTACACAGAACAGTTTATATAGTGTTCTACACAGAACAGCCTATTTAGTGATCTACACAGAGCAGTCTATATAGTGATCCGCACAGAACAGTTTATATAGTAATCTACACAGAACAGTCTATATAGTGATCTACACAACAGTATATATAGTGATCTACACAGAACAGTCTGTATAGTGATCTACATAGAACAGCCTATTTAGTGATCTACACAGAACAGTCTATATAGTGATCTACACAGAACAGCTTATTTAGTGATCTACACAGAGCAGTCTATATAGTGATCTACACAGAACAGCCTATTTAGTGATCTACACAGAGCAGTCTATATAGTGATCTACACAGAGCAGTCTATATAATGATCTACACAGAACAGCCTATTTAGTGATCTACACAGAGCAGTCTATATAGTGATCTACACAGAACAGCCTATTTAGTGATCTACACAGAGCAGTCTATATAGTGATCTACACATAACAGCCTATTTAGTGATCTACACAGAGCAGTCTATATAGTGATCTACACAGAACAGCCTATTTAGTGATCTACACAGAGCAGTCTATATAGTGATCTACACAGAACAGCCTATTTAGTGATCTACACAGAGCAGTCTATTTAGTGATCTACACAGAACAGCCTATTTAGTGATCTACACAGAGCAGTCTATATAGTGATCTACGAAGAACAGTCTATATAGTGTTCTACGCAGAACAGTCTATATAGTGATCTACACAGAATGCTCTATATAGTGTTCTACACAGAAAAGTCTATATAGTGTTCTACACAGAACGGTCTATATAGTGTTCTACACAGAATGGTCTAGTGTTCTACACAGAACGGTCTATATAGTGATCTACACAGAACGGTCTATGTAGTTTTCCCACACAGGACAGTCTATATAGTGTTCTGCACAGAACAGTCTATATAGTGATCTACACAGAACAGTCTATATAGTGATCTACACAGAACAGTCTATGTAGTGATCGACTCAGAACAGTCTATATAGTGATCAACTCAGAACAGTCTATATAGTGTTCTACACAGAACAGTCTATATAGTGTTCTACACAGAACAGTCTATATAGTGATCTACACAGGACAGTCTATATAGTGATCTACACAGAACAGTCTATATAGTGATCTACACAGAACAGTCTATATAGTGATCTACACAGAGCAGTCTATATAGTGATCTACACAGAACAGTCTATATAGTGTTCTACACAGAACAGTCTATATAGTGATCTACACAGAACAGTCTATATAGTGTTCTACACAGAACAGTCTATATAGTGATCTACACAGAACAGTCTATATAGTGATCTACACAGAGCAGTCTATATAGTGATCTACACAGAACAGTCTATATAGTGTTCTACACAGAACAGTCTATATAGTGATCTACACAGAACAGTCTATATAGTGTTCTTCATTAAAATATATATTTATGATGTTGTGTTTTGTGTCTAGGACTATGTTAAAGCTTTGGCGTACGCAAAGGATAAGGAGCTGGTGGCGTCGGCGGGTCTGGACAGGCAGATATTCCTGTGGGATGTAAATACTTTAACAGCACTGACCGCCTCCAACAACACCGTCACCAGTGAGTAAACCTCCACTGGCCGGCTCTCTTACATTGACGTTGAGTTAGCTGGGAGAAAAAACAGTGACCTCTGAGGGCTGGCCCTTTATATAGTAGCGCTATGTATTGAAATGCTCACGGGGCGTGTCTAAAATTGACCCTGTTTACCGTTTACTGTTCTCTTCAGGACTGTTCTGTACTGTTGTCCAAATTCTCAGCGGACAATTAGATTCTCTATATAGTCACTATACTGTTACCCACAATTAGGGGTGTAAGAAAATATCGAAAATATTGAATATCAGGATATTATATTTAGTGATACTGTATCGATTCTCAAAAACACAGTATCAATACACAGATTCCTGGCAGACAGTGAATTATTGTGTGTTGTGTTTAAACCTCTGACCACTAGGTGGCAGTGTTGTAATCTATTTTCAGCTCCACTCCAACATTAACAAGCAGCACAAGGACGCAATGCTATTGTAAACCTTGATAAACCTGTTCATACAGTGGTGTGTTTAAATAGTAGGATTTGAAAAATCACAATATATCACTTTACTTGCAGTATATTAAATCGTGACCACCGTATCACGATACGCATTGTATCGCCAGGTTCTTGCCAATACACAGCCCTACCCACAATGCACCATACAAACAGTGGAGCTCTAAGTTTTAATCTTTAAAAGTTTACAGTGGACGTGTCCTTTACTGAGTTCCTTCTGAATGCTCACCAATTCGCTCACAATTATCAGATTCAATTACTTCTGCAGTTCCACAGTTCCGCCACAGAGGTCTCCAAATCCCCCAAACTTATTAATCAGGTGTTCAGATAAAAGGAATAATTTAAAGTAAATAAGAATAGTAATTAGCACAGCTGTGACTGATGTACAGGCCAAAGCTATAGAAATTGTGGGAGTTGAGTAGTGTTCAGCCCGAGGCTTCCAGAAATCTGTGCTTAAAAATCTGTTTATTATTGTGGCAGCTTCCTCACTGAGTGGGAATAAAGACTCTATCTACAGTCTGGCCATGAATCAGCTGGGGACAGTCATCGTCTCGGGCTCCACTGAGAAGGTTAGATTGTTGCTTTAGTTAATTTTTATATATATATATATATACATGGATCAGTGTGCTTGCAAAACTTGCCAAACAAGCTGCAGCACACATGATCCCCTTTGTTTAATCACTTCTTGGAAACTGCTGACCTACATAGGAGCGTTGTTCACGTCCATAGTGATGTTATGTTATTTTTTTTATCTGTCAGGTCTTGAGGGTCTGGGATCCGCGGACATGCGCTAAACTCATGAAGCTGAAAGGTCACACGGACAACGTGAAGTCGTTATTGTTAAACAGAGATGGCACTCAGGTACGTGCATGCAAATTACTAACCGCAGCTCCACATCTTACTCTACAGTCAGATCACACAGTATGTGTACACAGTTAACCAGGATTGTTTTATATGTCTTGCATTAATTAATTTACCACATGACGCTGCCAAACATATATATATATATATCTGTAAAGCCTCGGACATTGTATGAATGTATTCAGTTCCTTCAGCAGCAAATCTTGATTTAGCTTAATGAAGTACTGAGCAGTCAGAGCAGGTATTAGATGAGAACTGATAATAATAATATAGTGGCACTATACTATAGTTAGTATGGTGGTGTAGTGGTTAGTATAGTGGTGTAGTGGTTAGTACGGTGGTGTAGTGGTTAGTATGGTGGTGTAGTGGTTAGTATGGTGGTGTAGTGGTTAGTACGGTGGTGTAGTGGTTAGTATGGTGGTGTAGAGGTTAGTATGATGGTGTAGTGGTTAGTATGGTGGTGTAGTGGTTAGTACGGTGGTGTAGTGGTTAGTACGGTGGTGTAGTGGTTAGTATAGTGGTGTAGTGGTTAGTATGGTGGTGTAGTGGTTAGTACGGTGGTGTAGTGGTTAGTATAGTGGTGTAGTGGTTAGTATAGTGGTGTAGTGGTTAGTACGGTGGTGTAGTGGTTAGTACGGTGGTGTAGTGGTTAGTATGGTGGTGTAGTGGTTAGAATGGTGGTGTAGTGGTTAGTACGGTGTTGTAGTGGTTAGTAAGGTGGTGTAGTGGTTAGTATGGTGGTGTAGTGGTTAGTATAGTGGTGTAGTGGTTAGTACGGTGGTGTAGTGGTTAGTATGGTGGTGTAGTGGTCAGTACGGTGGTGTAGTGGTTAGTACGGTGGTGTAGTGGTTACTACGGTGGTGTAGTGGTTAGTATGGTGATGTAGTGGTTAGTATGGTGGTGTAGTGGTTAGTATGGTGGTGTAGTGGTCAGTACGGTGGTGTAGTGGTCAGTACGGTGGTGTCGTGGTCAGTACGGTGGTGTAGTGGTCAGTACGGTGGTGTCGTGGTCAGTACGGTGGTGTAGTGGTCAGTACGGTGGTGTAGTGGTTAGTACGGTGGTGTAGTGGTTAGTACGGTGGTGTAGTGGTTAGTACGGTGGTGTCGTGGTTAGTACGGTGGTGTAGTGGTCAGTACGGTGGTGTAGTGGTCAGTACGGTGGTGTAGTGGTTAGTACGGTGGTGTAGTGGTTAGTACGGTGGTGTAGTGGTTAGTACGGTGGTGTCGTGGTTAGTACGGTGGTGTAGTGGTCAGTACGGTGGTGTAGTGGCCAGTATGGTGGTGTAGTGGTCAGTATGGTGGTGTAGTGGTCAGTAAGGTGGTGTAGTGGTTAGTATGGTGGTATAGTGGTTAGTATGGTGGTGTAGTGGTTAGTATGGTGGTGTAGTGGTTAGTACGGTGGTGTAGTGGTTAGTACGGTGGTGTAGTGGTTAGTAAGGTGGTGTAGTGGTTAGTAAGGTGGTGTAGTGGTTAGTACGGTGGTGTAGTGGTTAGTACGGTGGTGTAGTGGTTAGTACGGTGGTGTAGTGGTTAGTACGGTGGTGTAGTGGTTAGTAAGGTGGTGTAGTGGTTAGTATGGTGGTGTAGAGGTTAGTATGGTGGTGTAGAGGTTAGTATGGTGGTGTAGAGGTTAGTATGGTGGTGTAGTGGTTAGTACGGTGGTGTAGTGGTTAGTACGGTGGTGTAGTGGTTAGTACGGTGGTGTAGTGGTTAGTACGGTGGTGTAGTGGTTAGTATGGTGGTGTAGAGGTTAGTATGGTGGTGTAGTGGTTAGTACGGTGGTGTAGTGGTTAGTACGGTGGTGTAGTGGTTAGTATGGTGGTGTAGTGGTTAGTACGGTGGTGTAGTGGTTAGTACGGTGTTGTAGTGGTTAGTAAGGTGGTGTAGTGGTCAGTACGGTGGTGTAGTGGTCAGTACGGTGGTGTAGTGGTCAGTACGGTGGTGTAGTGGTTAGTACGGTGGTGTCGTGGTTAGTACGGTGGTGTAGTGGTCAGTACGGTGGTGTAGTGGTCAGTATGGTGGTGTAGTGGTCAGTATGGTGGTGTAGTGGTCAGTACGGTGGTGTAGTGGTCAGTATGGTGGTGTAGTGGTTAGTACGGTGGTGTAGTGGTCAGTATGGTGGTGTAGTGGTCAGTATGGTGGTGTAGTGGTTAGTACGGTGGTGTAGTGGTTAGTACGGTGGTGTAGTGGTTAGTACGGTGGTGTAGTGGTTAGTACGGTGGTGTAGTGGTCTGTATGGTGATGTAGTGGTCAGTACGGTGGTGTAGTGGTCAGTACGGTGGTGTAGTGGTTAGTACGGTGGTGTAGTGGTTAGTATGGTGGTGTAGTGGTTAGTACGGTGATGTAGTGGTCAGTACGGTGGTGTAGTGGTCAGTACGGTGGTGTAGTGGTTAGTATGGTGGTGTAGTGGTTAGTACGGTGATGTAGTGGTTAGTACGGTGATGTAGTGGTTAGTATGGTGGTATAGTGGTTAGTACGGTGGTGTAGTGGTTAGTAAGGTGGTGTAGTGGTTAGTAAGGTGGTGTAGTGGTTAGTAAGGTGGTGTAGTGGTTAGTATGGTGGTGTAGTGGTTAGTATGGTGGTGTAGTGGTTAGTAAGGTGGTGTAGTGGTTAGTAAGGTGGTGTAGTGGTTAGTAAGGTGGTGTAGTGGTTAGTACGGTGGTGTAGTGGTTAGTACGGTGGTGTAGTGGTTAGTATGGTGGTGTAGTGGTTAGTAAGGTGGTGTAGTGGTTAGTAAGGTGGTGTAGTGGTTAGTACGGTGGTGTAGTGGTTAGTATGGTGGTGTAGTGGTTAGTAAGGTGGTGTAGTGGTTAGTAAGGTGGTGTAGTGGTTAGTAAGGTGGTGTAGTGGTCAGTAAGGTGGTGTAGTGGTCAGTACGGTGGTGTAGTGGTCAGTACGGTGGTGTAGTGGTCAGTACGGTGGTGTAGTGGTTAGTACGGTGGTGTAGTGGTTAGTACGGTGGTGTAGTGGTTAGTACGGTGATGTAGTGGTCAGTACGGTGGTGTAGTGGTTAGTATGGTGGTGTAGTGGTTAGTACGGTGATGTAGTGGTTAGTACGGTGATGTAGTGGTTAGTACGGTGGTGTAGTGGTTAGTACGGTGGTGTAGTGGTTAGTAAGGTGGTGTAGTGGTTAGTAAGGTGGTGTAGTGGTTAGTATGGTGGTGTAGTGGTTAGTAAGGTGGTGTAGTGGTTAGTAAGGTGGTGTAGTGGTTAGTAAGGTGGTGTAGTGGTTAGTACGGTGGTGTAGTGGTCAGTACGGTGGTGTAGTGGTTAGTATGGTGGTGTAGTGGTCAGTACGGTGGTGTAGTGGTCAGTACGGTGGTGTAGTGGTTAGTACGGTGGTGTAGTGGTTAGTACGGTGATGTAGTGGTTAGTACGGTGATGTAGTGGTTAGTACGGTGGTGTAGTGGTTAGTAAGGTGGTGTAGTGGTTAGTACGGTGGTGTAGTGGTTAGTAAGGTGGTGTAGTGGTTAGTAAGGTGGTGTAGTGGTTAGTAAGGTGGTGTAGTGGTTAGTACGGTGGTGTAGTGGTTAGTACGGTGGTGTAGTGGTTAGTAAGGTGGTGTAGTGGTTAGTAAGGTGGTGTAGTGGTTAGTACGGTGGTGTAGTGGTTAGTACGGTGGTGTAGTGGTTAGTACGGTGGTGTAGTGGTTAGTACGGTGGTGTAGTGGTTAGTACGGTGGTGTAGTGGTTAGTACGGTGGTGTAGTGGTTAGTAAGGTGGTGTAGTGGTTAGTACGGTGGTGTAGTGGTTAGTACGGTGGTGTAGTGGTTAGTAAGGTGGTGTAGTGGTCAGCACGGTAATTTCAGAACTGCTTCTTCAGATTCTGATGATGTTTCTGAATTTGAACTTGAAAGAGCTGTAATGTAGAAATAGACCACCATATCACTTAGTCCTGAGACTTTTAGACCACCATATCACTTAGTCCTGATACTTTTAGTCAAACCACACCCACAACAGCAGCTCATCCTGAGTGTAAACAGTATCTAGCTAAATAACCAACAGTATTCATGACAACAGCCTAGCAACCAGCCTAGCAACCAGCTACACTCAGTTATAGAGGTAGTTATTGTAGTAAATATGATTAAAGTGAACTCGCTCTCATACGACTCTATAAAACTACGTTAGCTTAGCATTACTTCAACCACAGAACTTAGCAAGTGAAGCTAACGTTAGCTAACATCAGCTAAAGCAGGCTCAGTACCTGAGCTTACCTGGTTTACCTCCACGTACACGGAGGGTCTTGAACTCCTCTCGCTGGTTTCCTACACGCCCATACTGTTGAACAGTGTCAGACTTAAGATCCAGTCGTCGTGGAAACCTACGTCTCATAGTGATAATCTTTAAATGATCTACAGATGACGGAGTGAGAGGACGCTCCTTTCCAGTGTGCTGTTTAAAGTTGACAGGTTTAGACCACTTTCTGGATATTTGGGGGTCTCTGGGTTGTTTGTGCTCGGGGGTCCACTGTACATCCAATTACTACAGCCAGAAACAACAACAGCTTTCTGTCACTGTTTATTACTGTAAGTGCGTCTTCTAGTGTTGTTGTTCACCATCTACGTCACACGCATGACGTCTACATCAGTTTCTGAACAGTGGGCGGAGCTTAACAGTCTTTTAAGTCGTATTTCTTGACTTTTAATAATCACAAGTTAGGATCTCAGACTCCGCTGATTGTTCACTCTCTGTCTGTTTAGTGTCTGTCTGGTAGTTCGGACGGTACCATACGGCTGTGGTCTCTGGGTCAGCAGCGCTGTATCGCCACCTACCGGGTCCATGACGAGGGCGTGTGGGCCCTTCAGGCCAACGAGGCTTTCACGCACATCTACTCCGGGGGCCGGGACCGCAAAATCTACTGCACAGACCTGCGCAACCCAGATATCCGAGTGCTGATCTGCGAGGAGAAGGCCCCCGTACTCAGAGTGAGCGACATGAGAAATGATATTTCTGGCCGTCACATGACCCTGATGTATGCCATCTATGATGAGATGCCATGTCCTCTCATGTCCAGTAGTACTACAGTCACATTATTATGACCACCAGCTTATATTCAGAGTGAGCACCGTGTGCAGCACAGACAGCAGCTAGACGGACTGGGAGACTCAGTAAGGTTCTGGTAGGTGGTCACAGGTATCTGGAGATATCATGCTGACTGCAGTGCATCCCACAGCTGCTGGAGGGAGCGTGGAGGAGGATCCATAGAGCCAACACCACCATCCAGGTGGTCCCACAGATGCTCACTTGGGTTCAAGTCTGAGGAATTAGAGGTCCGGGGTAGTACTTGGAAGTCTTGGTCAACTCTTCTAAAACATGTGGGACATTTCTAGTCGTGTGACGTGTCTCATCATCTCAGAAGACCATCAACATGTATGGTGTACGTAATCTGCAAGGATGGATTCAGACCCAAATTGGTTGAGAGGGTCTACCTACATGGATGAGTAGGTCCAGAGAACGTCCCAAACATTCCCCAGACCAT
Organism: Megaleporinus macrocephalus; assembly: GCA_021613375.1. Lineage (NCBI taxonomy): Eukaryota > Metazoa > Chordata > Actinopteri > Characiformes > Anostomidae > Megaleporinus > Megaleporinus macrocephalus. The sequence continues at coordinate 47,559,659 of CM038708.1, forward strand.
AACGCTGACACCTACACGCTGGTCATAATAATGTGACTCATGTCCGTTGCTGTGACATGCTTATGGCAGCACTGTGTCTACGTTATGATATAACCTGTTTGTTCTCCCGCCGTTCTCCTTGTTTAGATGGAGCTGGACAGGTCAGCAGACCCCCCGCCTGCCATTTGGGTGTCCACAACCAAGTCCTGTGTAAACAAATGGGTACGCCTGGCCACTGATTCTAGAACTGTTGTTGCTCTATTCAGTCTAATTAAACCAACACATTAATATCACGCTTGTTGTCAGTCTTTAAAGGGAATGCATAACTTCCGAGCGTCCGGCGACTACGATAACGACTGCAGCGCCCCCCTGACGCCGCTGTGTACGCAGCCCGAGCAGGCCATTAAAGGTGGGTCTCATTTAAATCCCTAATTAGCTTCATACCAACTACATACTTTGATCGTAGGAGTGAAATAGACCTGCTTATGTAGTTTCTGAGATGCTTTAGCATTCATGAAGTGGAGATGCTGATCATATTTGATGGCCATTTGATAGAAACGTAAGCAGATCTTTGGGTCACCTTTGATGAAGCTGGTGGAGCGTAACACTTGGGGACCTTATTATAGTTAAAAAGCTGATATTTGCAGCGAATCACTTTATTATTGTAATATTAAGCAGTATTAATAGAGTAAGTAGTGTTTTTTACTCTAGTAAAAAGCTCGTCTAGTAGAACTCATCTGTTTGTCGTTTTTTTTCCATCCCTCGTTTCCCCCCATAGAGTCCCATTCAATTTAGGCTGAACACAAATCTCATGGTTTCAGTTAATCTACAGCCTCCAAACTGCCTCTACTCACTCAGAGCAGATCCCCAAACACACTGACCCACACTCCTCTACTTGTCGTTTATTCATCCCTCGTTCCTCGCAATGCTTAAACTGTGCAACCGTCCTGTGTTTCCTTCTGGAAGCTTTTATTTACTCAGCGAATCACTTCATTATTAAATATTAATCAGTATTAATAGAGTAAGTAGTGCTTTTCCATACGTCAGTGTGTTTGTTTAACCCTTTCCAAGCTTCTCCCTCTATAAACAACCCAGTATTATTATCAGTTCTCATCTAATACCTGCTTTGACTGCTCAGTACTTCATTAAGATAAATCAAGATTTGCTGCTGAAGGAACTGAACACATTCATACAATGTCAGGGGCGTCCAGGAGAAATCTGGAACCTAACTTTGTTCTTCAAACTGGATCAAGATCTGATCTACTTCTCTCACAATAACATATTCATGTTACTTTGTATTGTGTTTATGATCATTATCATCTGTTCTAATCAGATCTGGTGGTGAACATACACTTAATGATCAGATAAAGACTTTTAAACAGGTGTCTCAGACTTTTGCACAGTAAGGTAGGTTTGCAACGCTTGTAGTTTTTACTGACACCACATACAAAACATTTCTTGGATTTATTACATTTGGGGTCTTCAAACGTTTCCATTATTGAGGAGGGGGGGGGGCAGTTTTCCTCAGATCAGCACCTGCACCTCATCTGGGCTGTAGTTCCTCTGAGTGGTGCTAACGGGACCGTTTGATCTGGATAGTCTGATCTATTATTTGCCAATATATCAAATCCAAAGGACAAAAACAGCCTTAACTTTTAATGGAAAGTCAATGGAACCAGATTTTTTTTCCCAGCCATTTCGGAGCATTTCTATTGGTCCACTCATTATCCAATGTTTAGCAGCTGCCGTTTACATTGTATTGTGTAGAAAAACAAAAATTGACTATCTACATGTTTTTCTTTCACCTCAATATTAAAATTAAAGTCCTTAATATTAGCCGATGACTTGCCGTCCTATTATTAGGTCGTGCGCCAGGTGTAGTATAGGTGCGATAAGTTGTTACGTGGAGACCCCACAGCTCCCTCTGCTGGCCACTGCCATGGAAATAGTTAGTCGGACATCAGGGGCTCCTCCTCACCCATCACCAGCCAGCTCTCCTGTCAATTTGTGCACAAGCATTGAGATAGGATGGGACTGTTTCGGCTCACGTCCACGCCCATTTTACATATAGACTGCCTCAGTCAGAGACTGCCTCAGTCAGAGACTGCCTCCACCTGTGCAGCTTCTAAAGCTTTGCTATCCAGATTTCAAACAGAGACTCTTTTCTTTGGTGTTTAGTTTAAACTGTAAATACTGTTTGATCAGAGGAGGATGGGTCTCCTCTTGTGAGTCTTGGTTCCTCCCACGGTTTCTTCCTCCAGTCTGAGGGAGGTGTTCTTGCCACTGTTGCCTCTGGCTTGCTCACTGGGGGGTATATGTTGTAGCTGTCTGTTTTTCTGTTTTTTTTTTAAAATTTGGTTTTAACCAAATGAATAGAATTTTTTATTTGTACAGATTTATAGAGACCGTTCCAGATCCGGTATGAAGCTGATGATCTGTATTTACTTTATAGACCTCTTAAAGTCTTCAATGTTCATGTGCTGCTTTGCAGGTGGCGCCAGCATAATTCAGTGTCACATCCTGAACGACAAGAGACACATCCTTACCAAAGACACCAACAACAACGTGGCGTTCTGGGACGTGCTGAAGGTCAGAGCTGCTCATGGGTCCGGTCAGCATGGAGGGGGTCCTGCTTTGGGCTGAGATTTGACAGTTCGGTTTTGTTTTTTTCTTGTATTTAGGCCTGTAAAGGTGAAGATCTGGGCAAGGTGGAATTTGACGAGGAGATAAAGAAGCGCTTCAAGATGGTCTACGTGCCCAACTGGTTCTCCGTGGACCTTAAAACAGGGGTGAGTGTAAGAAGGTCCCAGCATCTCCTTGGACACCAATGAATCGGTACACATTACAGGTTGGAGAGTGTAGTGAGCAGAACTGCAGTTGGTGCCAGAACCCAACGGACCTCTAATAAATTTGCTCTGTAAACATCACAACTCCCGGCTTCTCTGCCGTGAAGAAATCGGAGTCTGTGAGTTTCTCTTCTGTGAACCGTTCCACGTCAAACCACTCCGAATGACCTTGTTTACGTTCCATCCACAGAATTATGCAGAATTTTTAAAAGACGTATGGACTTGCCCTTCTTCGTGGTGAAGTGAGCATGTTATTTATTTATTTTTTTCTTGTGGTGTAGATGTTGACCATTACCTTAGACGAGAGCGACTGCTTTGCCGCCTGGGTTTCTGCCAAAGATGCTGGTTTCACGAGTCCTGATGGCTCCGACCCAAAACGTGAGCTATCTATCTATCTATCCATCTATCTATCCATCTATCTATCCATCTATCCATCTATCTATCCATCTATCTATCCATCTATCCATCTATCTATCCATCTATCTATCCATCTATCTATCCATCTATCTATCCATCTATCCATCTATCTATCCATCTATATATATATATATAATATGCCTATTTTGAAATGTGAGTGGATCAGACACAGCAGTGCTGCTGCTGGAGTGTTTAAACACTGTGTCCACTCACTGTCCACTCTATTAGACACTCCTACTACTTGCTGGTCCACCTTGTAGATGTAAAGTCAGAGACAGTAGCTCATCTGCTGCTGCACAGTTTGTGTTCCTCTAGTTCTTCATCAGTGGACACAGGACGCCGCCCACAGGACACTGCTGTCTGGATAGTTTTGGTTGGTGTCAGTGTTACTGCAGAGCTGAGAATGACCCACCTCCCTAATAGTATCTTCTCTGTGGGGGTCCTGTGGGGGTCCTGATCATTAAAGAACAGAGTAATAAAGTATACAGAGAATCAGATGAACTACAGTCTGTAAGTGGAGCTCCTGTATGGTCAGTGGAGCTGATACAGTGGACAGTGAGTGGAGGTCCTGTATGGTCAGTGGAGCTGATACAGTGGACAGTGAGTGTAGGTCCTGTATGGTCAGTGGAGCTGATACAGTGGACAGTGAGTGGAGCTCCTGTATGGTCAGTGGAGCTGATACAGTGGACAGTGAGTGGAGGTCCTGTATGGTCAGTGGAGCTGATACAGTGGACAGTGAGTGGAGTTCCTGTATGGTCAGTGGAGCTGATACAGTGGACAGTAAGTGGAGCTCCTGTATGGTCAGTGGAGCTGATACAGTGGACAGTGAGTGGAGCTCCTGTATGGTCAGTGGAGCTGATACAGTGGACAGTGAGTGGAGGTCCTGTATGGTCAGTGGAGCTGATACAGTGGACAGTGAGTGGAGGTCCTGTATGGTCAGTGGAGCTGATACAGTGGACAGTGAGTGGAGCTCCTGTATGGTCAGTGGAGCTGATACAGTGGACAGTGAGTGGAGCTCCTATATGGTCAGTGGAGCTGATACAGTGGACAGTGAGTGTAGGTTCTGTATGGTCAGTGGAGCTGATACAGTGGACAGTGAGTGGAGGTCCTGTATGGTCAGTGGAGCTGATACAGTGGACAGTGAGTGGAGGTCCTGTATGGTCAGTGGAGCTGATACAGTGGATAGTGAGTGGAGCTCCTGTATGGTCAGTGGAGCTGATACAGTGGACAGTGAGTGGAGGTCCTGTATGGTCAGTGGAGCTGATACAGTGGACAGTGAGTGGAGGTCCTGTATGGTCAGTGGAGCTGATACAGTGGACAGTGAGTGGAGCTCCTGTGTGGTCAGTGGAGCTGATACAGAGGACAGTGAGTGGAGCTCCTGTATGGTCAGTGGAGCTGATACAGTGGACAGTGAGTGGAGGTCCTGTATGGTCAGTGGAGCTGATACAGTGGACAGTGAGTGGAGCTCCTGTGTGGTCAGTGGAGCTGATACAGTGGACAGTGAGTGGAGGTCCTGTATGGTCAGTGGAGCTGATACAGTGGACAGTGAGAGTAGACCTTAGACTGTACCTGTAATCAATACTGTGTTTCTGAGAATGTGTCAAATAGATGCTGACCATTGCTGCGTCTCTGTCCCCAGTAAATCTGGGTGGTCTGCTGCTGCAAGCTCTGCTGGAATTCTGGCCCCGAACGCACATCAATCCCATGGAGGAGGAAGAGGGCGAGGTCAACCACGGTAAGGCCGCGACACCTGTACGTGCTACGGGGTGAGCGGTCGTTTCAGGGCTGACGCCGTTATGTTCCTGTGTTTCTGCAGTGAACGGCGAGCAGGACGGCCGGCTGCAGAAAGGAAACGGCTACTTCCAGGTGCCCCCGCACACGCCGGTCATCTTCGGGGAGGCAGGCGGAAGGACGCTGTTCAGGTAAAACTCCTCTGGGCTGATATGGACTCTGAGATGGGGTCATGTAGATCATGATTTCTCTGGACCACATGCTGCTGAGTCAGTAAAGATCCTAGCAGTGAAGCCCAGCAGCTACTGGTCAGTGCATTAATGGTATCGGTCAGGCCCTGTGATATAAGACTGTTTATCCCCATAAACAGGTGACCGGTGATGTGTTTATAATATTTAGAGGGGGGATAAACAGGTGATGTGTTTATACTGATCCGTCAGTCTCTGATATATTCATGCTATTTTCCATGACCACACTAGGGGTGTAAGAAAATATCGAAATATCGAATATCATGATCTTATATTTAGTGATACTGTATCGATTCTCAAAAACACAGTATCAATACACAGATTCCTGGCAGACAGTGAATCATTGTGTGTTGTGTTTAAACCTCTGACCACTAGATGGCAGTGTTGTAATCCATTTTCAGCTCCACTCCAACATTAACAAGCAGCACAAGGGTGCAATACTATTGTAAGCATTGATTAAACCTGTTCATACAGTGGTGTGTTGTAATAGTAGGATTTGAAAAATCACAGCATATCACTTTACTTGCAGTATCGCAATATATCATGATATATTGAATCGTGACCGCTGTATCACGATACATATTGTATCGCCAGGTTCTTGCCAATACACCTACTTGAAAGTGGGCCAAATACAGTGAATAAGACGGAGGGGGGGGGGTAAACAGGTGACCGGTGATATGCTGATACTTATCTATCAGTCAGACCCTGTTATATGCGTGCATGAGTTCATTCCCAGTATCTGTGGCATTTGAGCCGATCGATCAGATAGATCACTGTTTATTTCACGCCAGTCCCCGTAAAGCTATTAAAACAAGCTAAAGGTATTTTTCCCTGTGTTGATATCAACGTTTGCCTGTTTGGCAGGTTGTTATGTCGAGACTCGGGAGGAGAAACCGAGTCGATGCTGCTGAACGAAACCGTCCCGCAGTGGGTTATAGACATCACCGTAGACGTAAGAAAATCAGCCTTTAATTCAACTTCCTTGTTTTCTAGACGAGAGGGTTTAAACTGTTTCTGCTTTTCGTTCTGTTACAGAAAAACATGCCCAAATTCAACAAGATCCCCTTCTACCTGCAGCCTCACTCGTCCTCCGGCGCGAAAACACTCAAGAAGTGAGTGTTTCACTTAGTGGTCATAGTAACTATATGTATAGTGTATATATATATATATATATATATATATATATATATATATATATATATATATATATATATATATATATATATATATATATATATATACTAATATAAATTTGACCTCTGCATTTAACCCATCCGAGCAGTAAAACACCCACATATACACACACACTAGTGAACATGCACCCTAGGGGCAGTGAAACACCCACATATATACACACACACTAGTGAACATGCACCCTAGGGGCAGTGAAACACCCACATATACACACACACTAGTGAACATGCACCCTAGGGGCAGTGAAACACCCACATATATACACACACACTAGTGAACATGCACCCTAGGGGCAGTGAAACACCCACATATACACACACACTAGTGAACATGCACCCTAGGGGCAGTGAAACACCCACATATACACACACACTAGTGAACATGCACATTAGGGGGCAGTGAAACACCCTCATATACACACACTAGTGAACATGCACATTAGGAGGCAGTGAAACACCCACATATACACACACACTAGTGAACATGCACATTAGGAGGCAGTGAAACACCCACATATACACACTAGTGAACATACACACTAGGGGGCAGTGAAACACCCACATATACACACACACTAGTGAACATGCACATTAGGAGGCAGTGAAACACCCACATATACACACACACACTAGTGAACATGCACATTAGGAGGCAGTGAAACACACACATACACACACACTAGTGAACATGCACACTAGGGGGCAGTGAAACACCCACATATACACACACACTAGTGAACATGCACACTAGGGGGCAGTGAAACACCCACATATACACACACACTAGTGAACATGCACATTAGGAGGCAGTAAAACACCCACATATACACACACTAGTGAACATACACATTAGGAGGCAGTAAAACACTCACATATATACACTAGTGAACATGCACACTAGGGGGCAGTGAAACACCCACATATACACACACTAGTGAACATGCACATTAGGAGGCATTAAAACACTCACATATACACACTAGTGAACATGCACATTAGGAGGCAGTAAAACACCCACATATACACACACTAGTGAACATGCACATTAGGAGGCAGTAAAACACCCACATATACACACACACTAGTGAACATGCACACTAGGGGGCAGTGAAACACCCACATATACACACACACTAGTGAACATGCACACTAGGGGGCAGTGAAACACCCACATATTCACACATTAGTGAACATACACACTAGGGGGCAGTGAAACACCCACATATACACACATTAGTGAACATACACACTAAGGGGCAGTGAAACACCCACATATACACACATTAGTGAACATACACACTAGAGGGCAGTGAAACACCCACATATACACACACTAGTGAAAATGCACATTAGAAGGCAGTAAAACACTCACATATACACACACACTAGTGAACATACACACTAGGAGGCAATAAAACACTCACACATACACACTAGTGAACATACACACTAGGGAGCAGTAAAACACCCACATATATACACACTAGTGAACATGTGTGTGTGTGTGTGTGTGTGTATATATATATATATAACCCTAATGATGATTGATTGGGACTATCTGGCCTCATAACACTCTGCATGGTGTATGTACTCCTCCACCATGAAATGTAACTTATAATTAGTTGTAATAATTTTATATTCATATATTCGTTTAGGGACCGCCTGTCTGCCAGCGACATGCTGCAGGTGAGGAAGGTGATGGAGCACGTCTATGAGAAGATCATCAACCTGGACACGGAGTCGCAGACCACCAGCTCCTCAACCACCGAGAAGCCGGGAGAACAGGAGAAGGAGGAGGACGTGGCCATGCTGGCCGAGGAGAAGATCGAGCTCATGTGCCAGGATCAGGTCAGGACTGAGCTGCACCGCATCACCTTCACTCCATTTCTCTGCCTGTGCTGTACATAAACCTGACAGACCACAGTTACTGACTCGTACAGACTGACAGCCCTCTATCACTGACTCGTATAGACTGACAGCCCTCTGTTACTGAATGTACAGACTGACAGCCCTCTATCACTGACTCATACAGACTGACAGCCCTCTATCACTGACTCATACAGACTGACAGCCCTTATCACTGACTCATACAGACTGACAGCCCTCTATCACTGACTTGTACAGACTGACAGACCTCCTATACTGACTCATACAGACTGACAGCCCTCTATCACTGACTCATACAGACTGACAGCCCTCTATCACTGACTCATACAGACTGACAGCCCTTATCACTGACTCATACAGACTGACAGCCCTCTATCACTGACTCATACAGACTGACAGCCCTCTATCACTGACTGAAAGCCCTCTATCACTGACTCACTCACTGACAGCCCTCAATCACTGACTCATACTGACTGACAGTCCTCTATCACTGACTCATACAGACTGACAGCCCTTATCGCTGACTCATACAGACTGACAGCCCTTATCACTGAATCACACAGATTGACAGTCTTCTATTGCTCTATCACTGACTCATACAGACTGACAGTCCTTTATCACTGAATGACGGCCCTCTGTTACTGAATGTACAGACTGACAACCCTCTATTGCTAAATCATACACACTGACAGTCCTCTATCACCTTCTAGTACAGTCTGACGACCACTTATCACCGACTCATTCAGACTAGCAGCCCTATAACACTGTCCCATCAGACATCCTGTCTATTGCTGACTCATACAGAATGACCACCCTCTGTTGCTGACTCGTACAGACTGACAGCCCTCTATCACTGACTCGTACACTCCGGCAGCCCTCTATCGCTGACTCATACTGACAGACAGCCCTTATCGCTGACTCATACAGACTGACAGCCCTCTAGCGCTGACTCGTCCAGACCGACAGCCCTTTATCGCTGACTCGTCCAGACCGACAGCCCTTTATCACTGACTCGTCCAGACCGACAGCCCTTTATCACTGACTCGTCCAGACCGACAGCCCTTTATCGCTGACTCGTCCAGACCGACAGCCCTTTATCGCTGACTCGTACAGACCGACAGCCCTTTATCACTGACTCGTTCAGACCGACAGCCCTTTATTGCTGACTCGTCCAGACCGACAGCCCTTTATCACTGACTCGTTCAGACCGACAGCCCTTGATCGCTGACTCGAGTTTGTAGATCATGCAGATGTTCCATAACTTGCTCCAGATAACTTGCGTTTACCGGTGGGTACAGAGTGGGAGGTGTTACAGCAGAGCTAAAATTAGAGGCAGCCGACTCTGTATTTACACTGAGAGCAGAGGCAGAACAGGGTCACCTCCAGCCTTTAAGCAAGTGAAGCTAGCGAAGCTGTCCTCAGTGAAGTGTGTTCTATGTATGTCAGTCGTGTTGTGTTGTAGTACCACATACCTTAAAGAGGACAAAGCCTTTGTCCACTTTGGACAATCACAGCTGTGGGACGAGTGTCCAGGGAATGCTCTCGAATGGAACGCTGCCCTAGAATGAACCTCAAAAAGTTTAGTAGATAGATAGATAGATGGAAAGCTAGCTGGTGTACGCTCAAAATTCATGGTCCTGGTCAATAGGCAGCGTCCACCCCTCTTAATAAACCAAACCGTTTGTTTTGCTGTACGTTGTCCAGGTTTTGGATCCGAACATGGATCTGCGGACGGTGAAGCATTTCATCTGGAAAAGCGGCGGCGATCTGACGCTTCACTACAGACAGAAGTCCACGTGAGGGCGCCGTGAGGAGCACGTGAGCCTGCCATCTCCTCCCTCCCAGCTCGCCTTACTCGTCTCCAGCCCACCTTTGCCCTGGTGTCCACAGGAGCGGCCCCAGGAGAAGGTCCCGCTCGGAGCCATGGCTCACCTCACACCGCGCGTCACAGGAATCGCAGACGAACGCATCAGACTCGAACGCCGAGATCCTTCGGCTGGTGTAAATACTAATCCAGGACATCGTTTTCTTTTTAAACATTTTGATTTGTTCGTTTCTTTCACGTTCTTTCAAACGTTCCCTGCTTTCTGTCCTCTTCGAGACTCGTGGCCCTCGCAGATGATACGAAGGACTTCAAGTGCGTCGTCAGGTTTTAGATTCGAATTCTTTTGGTTTTACTACATTCCAGAGAGGAAAGCAGACCTCGGACTCGCTAACCTCAACACATCTCATATGAGTCATGCAAAGCCACGATGGGAGTCCCTTGTGAGGGTGTGGCGGGATTAATCTAGCGCTGGGACCCCAGTATGCTTTTATATTGGAGGCTTATTCATGTAAAGAACCCACTTCTACGTCATAGCCAGCCTCATGTAAGTCGCGACCCAGTAGATGGAACATATTTTTCTATCATCTGAAATCCTCCTGAAGGAAACGAGGAAGATGAAAGGTGGATTTCTTCGGATTTTTAAAAAATATATATGCATAATTCAATGGTTGAGATGTAAGGAAAGTCATTCCCAGTGGATGTGCTGTTATAATGGTGGTGAAGGTAACCAGACGTCTCCATTTTTGTCCACTTTCATTTTTCTTTATCATTCGAAAACCGCAGCCGCCGTTTACATCGTCCTCAAAGGTCATGACGAACGCACCAGTAGAAATGCTCCAAAATAGCCCGGAAACATTTCCGGTTCCATTGACTCGCATTGAAAGTCAAGTCGGTTTTCGGCCTCTACTGTAAAGTTGCTATCTCGGAGATCTCCGTAACCATTTCATGCAACAAAGAAAAAAACTTGCCGGGAGCTTTTTTCCAGGTGGACGTCTGGTTCCATTCACCACCACTGTGACAGAGTCGAGCTCTGAATGATGTAGTCCCAACAATGTCACTGTCCCGAGGGTTGGTGGAAACGACCCCAATTGCTTTGAGGATGTTTTGACCTTTTTAATCATTTGGTGTATTTACGGTGGCGCAGTGCAGGGGGCCGCTTCCACCGTCCCTAGGCCCGGGTAGGTCCTGATTACAGACGGTGGTCTCGGTGGGAAGAAGCTTCCTATAAATAAAGTGGTTGAAAAACGTTTTCCACCTACAAATCTGACTGTAAACCACATATAAATATTGTATATTTCAGATTCGAGGCGTGGGCGGATGTTCTGTAAGTGGCCCAAATACAGGTTCACGTTACTGGACGTTACCTTGGGGTCCGGCGCTGGTTTTCAGAAGCGGTTTTATGTCATTGCTTTTGCACAGAAACCTCAGTTTTTTGTCCAAAGAGAAACAAGTGTCTCCAAAATACCAACTTTACAGTAGAAACCAAAAACTGTCTCACCTTTCAATGCAAGTCAATGGAACCAGATTTTTTTCCGAGCTAATTTGCAGCATTTCGTAAATTGAGATGCTTTATTATTGCTTTATTATTAACCCTTGCATTTGTGCTTAAATGTTATTATTAACAGAACCACACAGCTATGAGTTATTAGAACGTTTGTTTCTGATTCCTAGAAAGTTCCTGAGGTTTAGATCTGACAGCGATGATAGTCATGTTGAAGGCGAGCGGGTTAAAGGGAACACGACTTGCCCCTAGAGATGGACCGATCAGTGTTTTTGAGGCCGATTCTGATCGCCGATCACTTTTTAGCCTGATCGGCCGATAGCCCATACCAATAGAGGGCGGGGCTATATGCCACAACAGGGCTACATGGAGTTATTAGCACAAGCAAGTCATTAAACATGGTCTAAACTGGTTTATTACCATTTTTAACGAGCTCATGTGAAACAGTTTAATATTTTAAACTAAATTAACAGTAAATAAACAAAGTAAATCAAACAAATATCCCCAAATACTGTAATCATTTAATTTAGACCCTTAATTTAAAACTAAAAAAGATAAATAAATAAATACAGTCAAAACTGCAGTCATTAAACTCAGACTCTGTTATTATAAACTAAATCTGTAATCATTAAATGTAGAATATTGAATTGTTGCTGCTGTTCTGTTTGTACCGGTCAGATCTGGTCTGTACAGGTTTCTGGGTTGTTTGTTTTGTGCTAGCTCTGCTGTTTGCTGATACTCACTGTATCTGATTAGTAGAGTTAAATGTCTTTGTCTTGGTTTCCACGAGAGACGTTGATTTTAACAATTTTAAAAACGTCCTGGATGATTCTGAGTCACATACGGTAAACACTACCAGACGGACGACATGATTTCTATCAACGAGGCCGCTGCTTTAGTCAGTCTGGTGAAAATGAAAGTGTGTATTTCCACCTAGTGGTTCAGATAGGAATTGCAGGGAGCTGGCCGGAGGGGGTTCTCCTCTTCCTGAATGAAACAGTAGCTGGAAATACAGAAATTAGGCTCATTTGTTTTAACGTCATCGATCAGCTCTCGGGATCGGCTAAACTGGAGAAATATCGTCCGATCACCGATACATAGCCGATCGATCCTTCCATCTCTACTAGGCCTGCATGGAAAGTGTATAGATGATGGTACCAGAGAGTTTATTTCACTATTTATTCTATTCTAGTATACGTGGAGAGTAAAGAGTGACCAGCTGTGAAATGCTCTGGTAGAATTGACAGACTCTGATGTCTTCACAGTGGTGGTGAAGGTAACCAGGAGTCTCCAGGTCTACAACATAGATATAGACATTTCATTTACTATCAAAACCTACACCTGTTGTAGTATCGTCAAACAAGCCTCTTTAAAATACAAAGTCTACAGTAGAGGCCAAAAACTCTCTCACCTTTCAATGCAAGTCAATGGAACCAGAATTTTTTCTTTGTTTTTTCTTTGGACAGTGTTATTATTAACCCTTGCATTTGAGTTTAAATGCCATCATGAACAGAGCCACGCAGCTGAGTTATAAGAACGTTTGTTTCTGATTCCTAGAAAGCTCCTGAGGTTTAGATCTGACAGTAATGATATGCCAAGCGGCTTAAAGGGAACGAGACTTGACCAGTACAGTGGACGTGTAGATGACAGCACCAGTTTATTTCAGATCAGCAGCCACTGTTTATTCTTTTCTAGTCTACATGGAGAGAAAAGAGGAAGTCCAGTAATGCTCTGTTAGAATTTACAGACTCTAATGTCTGTACAGTGGTGGTGAAGGTAACCAGGGGTCTTTTATAGACATTTTATTTGCTATTAAAAGCAATGTTGTGAAGCATCTCCAAAATGTGAACTTTACAGTAGAGACCAAAAACAGACTCACCTTTCAATGGAAGTCAATGGAACCAGATTTACTTCTAAAAGATTTTTGAGCATTTCTATTGGTCCATTCATCACAAAACGTTCATACAATGTTTACTTATTTTGTCCTTGGACAGCGAATTTATTATTAACCCTTGCATTTGTGTTTAAATGTCTTTATGAACAGAACCATGCAGTTATAAGAACGTTTATACGAATGTTTGTTTCTGATTCCTAGAAAGTTCCTGAGGTGTAGATCTGACAGCAATGTCTTTACAGTGGTGGTGAAGGTAACCAGGGGTCTTTTATAGACATTTGCTATTAAAACCTATGTGTTGTGAAGCATCTCCAAAATGTGAACTTTACAGTAGAGACTAAAAACAGACTCACCTTTCAATGGAAAACAATGGAACCAGATTTACTTCTAAAAGATTTTGGAGCATTTCTATTGGTCCATTCATCACAAAACGTTCATACGATGTTTACATATTTTGTCCTTGGACAGCAACGTTATTATTAACCCTTGCATTTGTGTGTGAATGCCATTATGAACAGAACCAGCTGAGTTTTAAGTATGTTTGTTTCTGATTCCTAGAAAGCTCCTGAGGTTTAGATCCGACAGTGATGATTCGGCAAGCAGGTTAAAGGAAATAGGACTTGGACAGTGTAGTGGACGTGTAGTAGGGGTGTAAGAAAATATCGAATATCGGGATATAATTTTTAGCGATACTGTATCGACTACTACATAGATTCCTGGCAGACAGTGAATCATTGTGTGTTGGGTTTAAACCTCTGACCACTAGATGGCAGTGTTGTAATCCATTTTTAGCTCCACTCCAACATTAACAAGTAGCACAAGGGCGCAGTGCTATTGTAAACATTGATAAACCTGTTCATACAGTTTTAATAATACGATTTATTCTATTTTAGTCTACATGGAGAGTAAAGAGGAAGTCCAGTAATGCTTTGTTAGAATTTATAGACTCTGATGTCTTTACAGTGGTGGTGAAAGTAACCAGGGGTCTCCAGGTCTACAACACAGATAGACATTTTATTTACTATCAAACCCACCAGTGAACCTACAAATGTTGTCGTTGCTGTTCAAAGATAAACAAGTATCTTCAAAATACCAACTTTACAGTAGAGGCCAAAAACAGCCTCACTTTTCAATGGCAGTCAATGGAACCAGAATTATTTTGAAGCATTTCTATTGGTCCATTTATCACGAAACTTTCAAACAATGTTTACATGTTTTGTCCTTGGACAGCGACGTTGTTATTAACCCTTGCATTTGTGTGTGAATGCCATCAGGAACAGAACCACGCAGCTGAGTTATAAGAACGTTGATTCCTAGAAAGTTCCTGAGGTTTAGATCCGACAGTGATGATACAGCAAGCGTGTTAAAGGGAACATGACTTGACCAGTACAGTGGACGTGTAGATGACAGCACCAGTTTATTTCAGTTTATTCTATTCTAGTATACATGGAGAGTGAAGAGGAAGTCCAGTAGTTCAGTTGCTGAAATGTAAACAAAGTCATTTGGAGTGAAATGATCCAGTTTACAGTCTTTACAGTGGTGGTGAAGGTAACCAGGGGTCTCCAGGTCTCCAAAATACCAAGTTTACAGTAGAGGCCAAAAACAGTCTCACCTTTCAATAAAAGTCAATGGAACCAGAGTTATGTCTAAAGGATTTTGGAGCGTTTCTATTGGTGGAGGGTATAAAGAGCAGCTGTCGTGTTGATATAAAAATGAAGATGCATGTATTTTTATTTATTTGGACAGTGATAATATGCTGATGATGGCAATCCTATAAAAATAGTGTTGCTTTTTAGGGACTATGTTGCCTTAGAACAGCCTGAACGTATCCCTCCACCATGGATAGATGTAGAAAACGTGTTTTAGGCCAAAACCCTTCATCACAAAACATGAAATGCAGACACGATGATGTATTTGTAAGCTTTTATATATGAACTGTCTATGGGAGCTCTTAGAGGTGGACGTCTGGTTCCATTCACCACCACTGTGAACAGTTCTGACTCTAGAAGAGAGCGTTTCACACCAAACTGCTACTTATTAAATAGACATTTGGACGAGTTAGTCCACCTTAAACGTGTCAAAAAAAGACAAAGGTGTCCCCACTTACAGGAAAATATGTTTCCAGAGTGTTTAACCTCTGCAGCTTTGCTAATATAGAATAACTTGGTTTTCTTTCAGGCTCCTCTGAAACGTGGGGTCTTCCAGTCACACCTGAGCACGACACAATGGCTAACCAGTAAGCTGGCATGTGGTTATTCATTATTAAGGCACAATCAGTCAGTAACAGCACACGTGGAGCGTGAATATGAATTCAATCTGCAGTAACCAAAGGCAGTAGGTAGTAGATTGGACACAGTGGCTCTGTCTCAAATCCTAGTGAGCTCCTACATAGGCAGCATTTAACATGTAGACTGTCCCAATTCTTACATACCTTAAACATGCTGTCTACTGAGGAACCTTATTTAGACCTGATTTTAAAGAAGCATCGAACGCTTCCTCAGCCGCTAAGACAATCCCATGATGCACCGCAGGCTAATCTACGAGCAGTGAAGTGGTTTTAAAATGTGAGTTATTTTGATTCTCTGGAGTTTTAATGTGTTTCTGGTCATATAATCACACAAAACAGTATTTAATTATCAACTCTGTAACGAGTCCTTCACCATTTACACTTTATACTCCAGACATTAGCATTTATGCTAGCAGATTTTTAAGCCTCGGGCTATTGTTTTGGATGCCGGCCGGTAGCTTAGCAACCAGCTAAACCACCGGTGGAGTGCTGCAGTGGGCGGGAACAAGCCGTGACGCAGTCTCTCTCTAACTAGAGTGTCTCAGTAATCTGTTTTATGAGGAGAGATGAGGAGAGAACACTGCTACTTAAACACTCACTACCTAGACAGCCTACTTAGACACTCACTAGGATTTGGGACACACCCTGTATGTACTGGTAGAGTAGTAGCTCTTTTAATACAAGTGTGTGTATATATTGAGGCCGTCCTCGATCGGCGTCGGCCTCAAAAACGATGATCGGTCCATCTCTCTATATATATATATATGTGTATACTCACACACACACACACACACACACACACAGTACATATATATGTTTAAAAGTCTCACGAGACTGGGTTTCAAATGAGTTGCAGTAGGATGTGCTGCATTGTGCAACCCAAGTGCAACGTAGTTTCATGTGCTGGTAAGTTTCACTATATAAAGCCAGCCTTGACCATACAGTTGGGCAACTGGTCACCCACTTCCGCGAAACTGCTGTACATCCCCATTTGAAACTGTTGCGTGAGAACTGGGCAACGCCTGGGCAACACGTTTGCCATTTTCTCTTCCCTTTTTTCCCCCCCAACGGTGGTAATTCCCACAGTTCCCACTGCCAACGTATCTACACTACAGGAACGAGGAGTTAACTTTCAGTTCCAACATGAACACAAGCATCCAGTTCACTAACCGAGCCAAGTTGCAGTACATCCCTCGAAACAATGCATGAATGAATGAATACAATAACACTTTTAAATCTAAATAAAATCCTAAAACAAGCTAAAAATGCCGCCGCAAACCTGGACAGACCTACAGCACCGCACACAAGCCTGAGGCACTCTGGGACTTCTCTGGCATTGGATTGGATTAGCTTTTTTTTTTTTTTTTTTAACTCCTCCCACAGTTTTTCAAATATCAGCTCCGTTCCAGCTCCAGATAGTCTGGTCTAATTGTGTGATTCGAGCTTTTATTCTTCTTATTAATCAGATCCATGGATTCTGGATAACTACAGATTTTTTCTGGAATTTTTCCCCATAGAGAATGAATAGGATGGAAAAGTGCACCCCAATCTACTGAACTTCTGCTCCACCGACAGACGCTGTTTCACATACACTGACTCAGGGCGGACCCCCGACCACGACTGCAGTGTTGGTTCGACCCGCACTCGTCTGTTTGTCGTCTTTTTCCATCCCTCGTTTTCCCCATAGAGCCCCATTCATTTTTGTCTGAACCCAAATCTCATGGTTTCAGTTAACCTACAAGCTCACTTAGAGCATAATCCTAAACACACTGACCTGGAAGCTTTTATTTACTCAGTAAACACTTTATTATTTAAATATTAATCAGTATTAATAGAGTAAGTAGAGCTTTTACACTTTATTATTAAATATTAATCAGTATTAATAGAGTAAGTAGAGCTTTTACACTTTATTATTAAATATTAATCAGTATTAATAGAGTAAGTAGAGCTTTTACACTGTTATTAAATATTAAACAGTATTAATAGAGTAAGTAGAGCTTTTAAACTTTATTATTAAATATTAATCAGTATTAATAGAGTAAGTAGTGCTTTTACACTTTATTATTAAATATTAATCAGTATTAATAGAGTAAGTAGTGCTTTTACACTTTATTATTTAAATATTAATCAGTATTAATAGAGTAAGTAGAGCTTTTACACTTTATTATTAAATATTAATCAGTATTAATAGAGTAAGTAGTGCTTTTACACTTTATTATTAAATATTAAACTATTAATAGAGTAAGTAGAGCTTTTACACTTTATTATTAAATATTAATCAGTATTAATAGAGTAAGTAGAGCTTTTACACTTTATTATTAAATATTAAACAGTATTAATAGAATAAGTAGAGCTTTTATACTTTATTATTAAATATTAATCAGTATTAATAGAGTAAGTAGAGCTTTTATACTTTATTATTAAATATTAATCAGTATTAATAGAGTAGGTAGAGCTTTTACATACGTCAGTGTGTTTATTTAACCCTTTCCAAGCTTCTACTGAACAACCCAGTATTATTATCAGTTCTCATCTAATACCTGCTTTGACTGCTCAGTACTTCATTAAACTAAATCAAGATTTGCTGCTGAAGGAACTGAACACATTCATACAATGTCTGGGGCGTCCAGGAGAAATCTGGAACCTAACTTTGTTCTTTAAACTGGATCAAGATCTGATCTACTTCTCTCACAATAACATATTCATGTTACTTTGTATTGTATGTATGGTTATTTATTGTTCTGATCAGATCTGGTGGTGTAAATACACTTATTGATCAGATAAACTATCAGCTCAGGTGCCTCAGACCTTTGCGCAGTGGTGTATCTACAGACTCGTCCAGGTAAGCTTGTGCGTCTTAAAGCTGTTAAAGGTGGAGTGATATGAATCGAAGCTTTCAGGCTGCAGAGCTCTGGCAGAGCTGCTGGATGTTCTCCGCCAGCTGCAGGCAGTGGAGGATTCGGCTGCGCTCGGCCCGCAGCTCCTCGGGGGGCACGTCGCCCTGCAGCTTGCGGCCGAACAGCACCAGGTCCTGCATGAAGAGGCCCACGGGCTCCCGCTGGCCGGCGGGCAGCTCGGTCAGGGTGCAGGAGTCGAAGCGCAGGTGGATGCTCTTGCCTCGGCCCAAGCCTTCACCCCGCTCCTCGATCCAGGTCAGAGGTCTGCGGGCGGAGGAGGACACGCCACATGTGGTTGGACGACACGGCAACAGCATCGCAAGCCATCAAACGTCGTCCGAGCTCGTGGAGTCACCACGTGAACTTACTTCTGATCCTTGGTTAGGAAGTGGGCCGTCATCTTCTTGTACTTCCTCTGCTCGTCCTCCTCCACCGCTGCCGCTTTAAGGGTCAGCTCGCCGAAAAGGTCCACCAGCCAGGTCAGGCGGGCGATGCCGCTGAAGGAGTGGAACCCAAAGTCCGGCTTCAGGGCGCCTCCTGCAGGAACGTGGACACCAGGTCAGCCATAACGTTAAAACCATCATATCAGCTTCACTGACCATACAGGAGCTCCACTTCCAGACTGTAGTTCATCTGATTCTCTGTATACTTTATTACTCTGTTCTTTAATGATCAGGACCCCCACAGGACCACCACAGAGGACTATTAGGGGGGTGGGTCATTCTCAGCTCTGCAGTGACACTAACATGATGGTGGTGGTGTGTTAGTTAGTGTGTGTTGTGCTGGTGTGAGTGGATCAGACACCTCAGTGTCACTGCTGGACTGAGAATCGTCCACCAACCAAAACTATCCAGACAGCAGTGTCCTGTGGGCGGCGTCCTGTGTCCACTGATGAAGGACTAGAGGAACACAAACTGTGCAGCAGCAGATGAGCTACTGTCTCTGACTTTACATCTACAAGGTGGACCAGCAAGTAGTAGGAGTGTCTAATAGAGTGGACAGTGAGTGGACACAGTGTTTAAACTTGGATTCTCTTGGACTGTACCCAGAAATAGCCACCGTAAGGCTTGAATATAACTGAACGGAGTCATCAGCACCTGTGAAATGCAGGCTTCCCTCCTCCAGTTGCTTCCCAGCTATGTCCTTCTTCAGCTGCTTGAAGTCTGGAGTGAAGAGCTCGATGTGTTCCTCATGAAGAACCAAACCTACAGAACGACCA
Source organism: Megaleporinus macrocephalus (assembly GCA_021613375.1). Classification (NCBI taxonomy): domain Eukaryota; kingdom Metazoa; phylum Chordata; class Actinopteri; order Characiformes; family Anostomidae; genus Megaleporinus; species Megaleporinus macrocephalus. Next base: position 47,579,583 of record CM038708.1, read on the forward strand.
AATGACCTCAGCTGCCGCCACATAACGATACATTCATAACATTAATTGTACTGATGTTGGAGTAATGAAAACTTCACAATGAATGGACCAATAGAAATGCTTTAAAGTAGCTTGGGAAGTATTCTGGTTCCATTGACTTACATTGAAAGGAGGTTTTTGGCCTCTCCTGTGAAGTTACCATTTTGTAAATTTTCTTTGGACAGTGATGAGATGCTGCCTCCTGCTTCAGTCACTGACTTGCTGGTGTGCAGCTTAAGTGGCTATTCTTATGAGTAATCCATCCATCCAACCAACCATCCAACCAACCCACCAACCCACCAACCATCCAACCAACCATCCATCCATCCATCCAACCCACTAACCAACCATCCATCCCACTAACCAACCATCCATCCAACCAACCCACCAACCTTCCAACCCACTAACCAACCATCCATCCAACCAACCCACCAACCAACCAACCAACCAACCAACCATCCAACCAACCATCCATCCATCCATCCAACCCACTAACCAACCATCCATCCCACTAACCAACCATCCATCCAACCAACCCACCAACCATCCAACCCACTAACCAACCATCCATCCAACCAACCCACCAACCAACCAACCCACCAACCAACCATCCATCCAACCAACCCACCAACCATCCAACCCACTAACCAACCATCCATCCCACTAACCAACCATCCATCCAACCAACCCACCAACCATCCAACCCACTAACCAACCATCCATCCAACCAACCCACCAACCAACCAACCCACTAACCAACCATCCATCCAACCAACCCACCAACCAACCAACCAACCCACTAACCAACCATCCATCCATCCAACCAACTCACCAACCATCCAACCAACCAACCAACCAATCATCCAACCCACCAACCAACCATCCATCCATCCATCCATCCATCCAACCCACTAACCAACCATCCATCCCACTAACCAACCATCCATCCAACCAACCCACCAACCAACCCACCAACCAACCAACCCACCAACCAACCATCCATCCAACCAACCCACCAACCATCCAACCCACTAACCAACCATCCATCCCACTAACCAACCATCCATCCAACCAACCCACCAACCATCCAACCCACTAACCAACCATCCATCCAACCAACCCACCAACCATCCAACCCACTAACCAACCATCCAACCCACTAACCAACCATCCATCCAACCAACCCACCAACCAACCATCCATCCATCCAACCAACTCACCAACCATCCAACCAACCAACAAACCAATCATCCAACCCACCAACCAACCATCCATCCATCCATCCATCCATCCAACCCACTAACCAACCATCCATCCCACTAACCAACCATCCATCCAACCAACCCACCAACCATCCAACCCACTAACCAACCATCCATCCAACCAACCCACCAACCAACCAACCAACCAACCCACTAACCAACCATCCATCCATCCAACCAACTCACCAACCATCCAACCAACCAACCAACCAACCAATTATCCAACCCACTAACCAACCATCCATCCAACCAACCCACCAACCAACCAACCATCCAACCCACTAACCAACCATCCATCCAACCAACCCACCAACCATCCAACCATCCAACCAACCATCCAACCCACTAACCAACCATCCATCCAACCAACCCACCAACCAACCCACTAACCAACCATCCATCCATCCAACCAACCAACCCACCAACCAACCAACCAACCAACCAACCCAATAACCAACCATCCATCCATCCAACCAACTCACCAACCCACCAACCATCCAACCATCCGACCAACCAACCAACCAACCATCCATCCAACCAACCCACCAACCATCCAACCAACCAACTCACTAACCATCCAACCAATCATCCAACCCACTAACCAACCATCCATCCATCCAACCAACCCACCAACCATCCAACCATCCATTATCTTCTGATTTATCCCGCTAGTCAGGGTCACAGCGGGGCTGGAGCCAATCCCAACATCATCGGGCGAAGGCGGGGTACACCATGGACAGGCTGCCACCAGTCCATTGCATGGCCAGCACACACTCACACACACACTCACACCTACGGGCAGTTTAGAGTGAGGATCCTAACATACATGTGTTTGGACTGTGGGAGGAAACCAGAGTACCAGGAGGAACCCACTCAAACACAGAGAGAACATACACACTCCACACAGAACCACCCAGACCGGGAATCCAACCCGGGCCGATGTGATTCTCAGTCAGTGAGTACATGTTTGCTGTTCACCTGCAAGAACCAGATTAAACTCATTAGAATTTGTGACCAATTGGGAGGCAGAGCCATGTTTTCGGGTTGAGGGGTGTTTGTGGTGGTTGCAGAGAGTTTATACATTGTTATAAACAATAGTCTCATCCTATATCTCCAAAGATAGATCATCACTGCCCAAAGTAAAACAAGCATCTCCGAAATACCAACTTCACAGGAGAGGCCAAAAACCTTCTTTACTTTCAATGTAAGTCAATGGAACCAGATTTTTTTCCCAAGCGATTTTGGAGCATTTCTATTGGTCCATTCATCGGAAATTTTAAGGCAATGTACAGAGATAAGATACAGCTAAATATATTAAAAAGTCAATATACCAGTCCTAACTAATATTGTACTATATATAAAACCCCATAAATCCATAGACCCTCACTCATGGCTTGACATTTACATGGAAAGGGCAGTCAATCCAAAGTCCTTCGTCAGTGTGATGCTTCCCATGTACTATTTAATAGCTTTCCCAACGTAGCTAGTAAGCCCAAGTACTGTAGATCAAAACAATCAAGCAAAGAAAGCAGGAATGAAAGATACAGCTATTCTGAACCAGCCTTGACCAGATCCTGGTCCCAAGCCTTATTTCATGAAGTAGGATTTCTTATTCTCAGCACTGTCCAATACTTGGACAGCCAAATCCTGACTCTGGGCTTAAGATATCCAGCGTAAGGAGGAATCCTGCTGACTTCAGCACCACATCATAATCATTAACCTCCAGTATCCTAGCATAGTTTCGTCTGGCTCACCCTTCTGCAGGGCCAGATCCCACAGCTCAGCTGCAGAGCTGTAGTTGAGGGTCATCGGGTACTCCACGCACACATGCTTCCCCGCCTCCAGAAACCGCCTGGAAGTGAAACAAGGGTGCAACAGACATGAGTCATACTACACTTGTTCTTGAAAGTTTGTGAACCCTTTAGAATTTTCTATATGTCTGTATAAACACTAAAACCTAATCAGACGTTCACAGAAGTCCTAAACGTAGACATTGGGAACCAGTGTTTTAGATCTGTGAGGTTAGAAGCATGCCAACCTTTAGGATTAGCAGATTATTTGAAGGTGAAATTACAATCAGGTGTTGTGATCAGAACAGAGATCCATCACAATTAGATCTTCATAATAAGTGTACGAACCCCAGATAAGATTCTGAGGAACATCAGAAGAAGAGCCATCCATGCTCATCAGGCTGTAAAGGGTTAGAGAACCATCCTTAAAGGAAATTCAAGCCCCTTGTTACCCTCCCCAGAGGTGGTACACCAACAAAGATCACTCCAAGAACAAGACATGTAATAATCTGTGAGGTCACAATCAGGGGTGTAAGAAAATATTGAAATATGGAATATTATGTTTGGTGATACTGTATCAATACACAGATTCTGTCAGACAGTGAATCATTGTGTGTTGTGTTTAAAGCTCTGACCACTAGATGGCAGTGTTGTAATCCATTGTCAGCTCCACTCCAACATTAACAAGCAGCACAAGGACCAGCCAACGTATTGTATCGCCAAGTTCTTGCCAATACACAGTTCTTGCCAAGTCACAATGGAACCCAGGGTCCACCTAGTGCTTATGTTAATGAGTCCACCATTAGGAGAACACCTACCAACAATGGTGTGCATGGCAGGGTTACTGTCAGCAGTTTGATCACATGGTCAAGCCAGAAGACTACTGGAACAATGTGTTGTGGACAGATAAGAACAAAATAGATGTATTTGGTTTAAATAAGAAACTTAATATCTGAAGTAAGGAAAACACACCAATTCAGCATAGGAACCTTCTCCCGTCTGTGAAACATGGTGGTGGTAGTACCACAGTTTGGACCTGTCTTGCTGCACCTGGGCCAGGACACTTAGCATCAATGATGACACGGTGAATGACACCGGCCAATTCTAAAGGAAAATATCAGGACGAGAACGAGGGTCATAGAGCAAGACCCTCAGCACACAGGTGGTTCTACCAAAGAGGGTTGAAGTAGAATAAAGTTTGGAGTGACCAAGTCCAAAGTATAAGTCATCAGGCGAAGGCGGGGTACACCATGGACGGGTCGTCAGTCTATTGCATGGCCAACACACACTCCATACACACACTCACACCTATGGTCGGTTTAGTGTGAAGATCCTAACATGCATGTGTTTGGACTGTGGGAGGAAACCGGAGTACCCGAAGGAACCCACTCAAACACGGAGAGAACATACACACTCCACACAGAACCACCCGGACCGGGAATCCAACCCAGATCAGATCATCTTACTGTGAGGAGATATATATATATATATATATATATATATATATATATATATATATATATATATATATATATATATATATACAGAGAGAGAGAGAGAGAGAGAGAGAGAGAGGAAGGGGCCACATGCAGGGAGAACACAATAGGCCCCTGGGCCTCTTTCCTGCCTTCTCCAGTGTCCTCAGGCTACAAATCTGGGATTGGCTATTTGAGGACTGAAGAATCTTTGGTCAGTAAAGCCCAACTTAGACGCTGGATTCACTATACAAATATAATTGTACTCAAGTTGTGGTATATAATAATAAAATTTTATATAATTATAATAAAAAATAATGTATAATATATAATAATAAAATGTTATAATACTCAATAAACAAGTTTACCACATTGGAGTTAATACCAGTTTAATAATTCACTAATAGTTCAATACACTGATCAGTCAAACCACCTCCTGGTATCTACACTCACTGTCCACTGTATCAGCTCCACTGACCATACAGGACCTACACTCACTGTCCACTGTATCAGCTCCACTGACCATACAGGACCTCCACTCACTGTCCACTGTATCAGCTCCACTGACCATACAGGAGCTCCACTCACTGTCCACTGTATCAGCTCCACTGACCATACAGGACCTCCACTCACTGTCCACTGTATCAGCTCCACTGACCATACAGGACCTCCACTTACAGACTGTAGTTCATCTGATTCTCTGTATACTTTACTACTCTGTTCTTTAATGATCAGGACCCCCACAGGACCACCACAGAGCAGATACTATTAGAGAGGTGAATCATTCTCAGCACAGCAGTGACACTGACGTGGTGGTGGTGTGTTAGTAATGTGCGTTGTGCTGGTGTGAGTGGATCAGACACAGCAGTGCTGCTGCTGGAGTGTTTAAACACTGTGTCCACTCACTGTCCACTCTATTAGACACTCCTACTACTTGCTGGTCCACCTTGTAGATGTAAAGTCAGAGACAGTAGCTCATCTGCTGCTGCACAGTTTGTGATCCTCTAGTTCTTCATCAGTGGACACAGGACGCCGCCCACAGGACACTGCTGTCTGGATAGTTTTGGTCGGTGGACGATTCTCAGTCCAGCAGTGTCACTGCAGTGCTGAGAATGATCCACCTCCCTAATAGTATCTGCTCTGTGGTGGTCCTGTGGGGGTCCTGATCATTAAAGAACAGAGTAATAAAGTATACAGAGAATCAGATGAACTACAGTCTGGAGGTGGAGCTCCTGTATGGTCAGTGGAGCTCCTGTATGGTCAGTGGAGCTGAGAACATCCACTACAGTTCAGATCAATCAGAATGTGTCGTACCTGATCTGCTCCTCATGGCTGTTGTTCTCTGTGCACACGAAGGCCACCTGGATGTCATTCCTGCTCAGTGCCTCGTCAAAGGAGATCTGCTTGAGTCCCTGCTGCTCCTCTAGTGTCCTCCTACACAACGAGACAGCGATCAGTACACCTCGGTTCTGACAGGAGGTGAAGCGTGTGAGGTAACAGAGCTGTAGATACCAGACAGATGGTTTTTGTCTGTGGACTGTAGAAAACCACATACCCTACAGAACAGAACCTCACAGGGAGCTTCAAATTCAAACACTGCCGCGCTGATAGCAAACTGAAGGCTTTTGGGATAGCAGCGGCCGCTGTGCAGCAATTGGATGGCTGACAAAATAGGGCGGGACTGGCGAAAAGCGCATGATTTGATTGGCCATAATAAAAAATTAAATATATTTTAAAAATCAGATTATTAAAATACTGTTTTTCCTGGTTGGTTGGAAACGATTGATCAGTCTGGGTGGGCGCAGTTGATGAAGAGGAGTAATAATAATAATAATAATAATAATAATAATAATAATATATTTAGTGTCACTAAATCATTTTAAACTTTTAGTTTAGTTTTAACTGTTCTTTTTTTCTTTTGCCTTTTATTTATTTTGTCCTTTTATTTATCAATTTTTTCTGTTTTTCCTTTAGCCATTTTATTTATTTTATTTATTCCTTATTTTACCTTTTTATTTTATTTCCTGTTCTATTTTTAGCCTTTTACTGTCTTTATTATTTTTTTTCTGTCCTTTTATCTATCCAAACTCGGTTTTACATTTCGTTTTATTCGTTTCATCATTTATTTTAGCTTGTCCACTTATCCTTTTATTTTGATTTATTTATTGCTTTTCTAATATTTTTGTCATTTAATTCTTATTGTTTTACTCATTCCTTATTTGAGCTTTCTTGATTAAATACTTGTTTATCATTTTAATTGATTTTTCAGTCCCTTGTAAATGCTCGGTTGCATTGTAAATGAGGTAATACCTCAATGTAGTGAAAATAAAGGTTGATTGATTGATTGATAATAATAATGAACCAATACTGTGAGTAAGGAAAAAAAATATTAAAAAATATTAAAAATATCATATTTTTTATTTAAATAATTTTGGACATTTTATTTACGTATTTAAAAACTAATATTATTTTTTTTAGGAGGGGTCGGGCTTTCTGCCCTGAACTATGCATTTATCAGTTTCTCTGTTTGTCCAGCAAAGACAAATAAACAGACAGAGCTGTAAACGTTAGCCTAACGTACATATTTTTCAGAACCTGCTTATCTTTCCACCCTCTGGCTTTCTTATCACCTCCCAGTTTAGGAGTCGACCCTGATGAAGCAACAGAAACACCCGCAGCACAGTACGGTCAGTGGGTCAACGAGAGGACAGCGAGAAACCAGCGTGAAATTTAAACTTTATTCAGTCGTACGTCTATTTCACACTGAAACAAGAAACTTAGAAGGAAGAATAGGATGAAAACAAATCCCAAAACTTTTATTTATTCAGTATTAAAACTACAGCTTACTAATGGATTAAACCTGAAAATCCAGACTCATTTGTTTGGTTAATGTATATAAATATATATATTTTATATTATTTTCTCTAAAATAGCAACTTTACAGGAGAGGACAAAAACTTATATACTATTTTCAATGTAAGTCAATGGAACCAGAAATTCTTACACAATGTAAAAATATCATCTACTGTGTTCGAATAATGTAGAGAAAGATAAATAAATAAATATTTATTTATTTTTATTATTAAATCTAAATATAATATCTAATATATATATATATATATATATATATATATATATATATATATATATATATATATATATATATATATATATATATATATATATATATGTGTGTGTGTGTGTTTTACAATGACAGACTAACCTGGACACGAATCCCTTCACGCTGAACACCTCAGCCGCGCTGGAGGACAGAGGAGCGAGCATGTCCCTCATCCTCACGCGTCCGGCGATGCCCACGCCGACCACCACGGACCCCAACATGTCGCCTGTGGAAACAGAAGCACGAGGTCAACGGGCAAACGGGCTCTTTACTTAACCCTCAGAGAGGCTCCCTGAACCTGCCTGGGGGGCCGGTGTGGTTGAGTAATCGTTCAGGAGCTGCAAGGTGAACTCAATAATTCATTAATACATTAATAATAATCATTAATAAACGACCCGCCGCATCACACACAGTCCGGTTAAAGAATTAAAGAAGCCCTAATTCATGCTGATATCTGAGTACAGAACCCTGAGCTTCACTGAAGAACCGCTCTGTTCTAGGTACGTGTGTATCAGTCTGGCTGCTCTGAAGGTTCTAGTATGAAGCTGTTTATGAGAGTCCTGATGAGCAGGTCTCTCTCTCTCTCTCTCTCTCTCTCTCTCTCTTTCTCTCTCTTTCCTTCTCTCTCTCTGTTTCCTTCTGTATGTGGGTCTGTCTCTTTCCTTCTCTCTCTGTGTTTCTGTCTCTCTCTCTTTCCTTCTCTCTCTTTCCCTCTCTGTCTCTCTCTCTTTCCTTCTCTCTCTCTCCCTCTCTCTCTCTCTCCCTCTCTTTCTCCCTCTCTGTCTGTCTCTCTCTCTCTCCTTCTCTCTCTCTCCCTCTCTGTCTGTCTCTCTTTCCTTCTCTCTCTCCCTGTCTGTCTCTCTTTCTCTCTTTCCTTCTCTCTCTCCCTCTCTCTGTTTCTGTCTCTCTTTTTCCTTTTCTCTCTCCCTGTCTCTCTCTCCCTCTCTCTCTCTCTCTCCCTCTCTGTCTGTCTCTCTCTCTCTCCTTCTCTCTCTCTCCCTCTCTGTCTGTCTCTCTCTCTCTCTTTCCTTCTCTCTCCCTCTCTCTGTGTTTGTCTCTCTTTTTCCTTTTCTCTTCCCTCTGTCTCTCTCTTCCTCTCTGTGTTTCTGTCTGTCTCTCTCTCTTTCGTTCTCTGTCTAGCCCTCTCTCTCTCTTTCCTTCTCTCTCTCTCTCCCTCCCTCTGTGTTTCTGTCTATGTGTGTCTCTCTCTCCCTCTCACACTTTCTCTCTCGTCTCTCTCTTCGTCTCTTTATCTACCTCGCTTGCTCTCTCTCTCTCTCTCTTTGTATCTCTCTGTCTGTCTGTTCTCTCTCTCTTTCTCTTTCCTTCTCTCTCTCCCTCTCACTCTTTCTCTCTCTTCCCTTCTTTCTCTTATCTCTCTTCGTCTCTTGCTCTCCCTCTCTCTCTTGTTCTGTCTCTCTCTTTGTCTTTGTCTCTCTCTCTCTCTGTCTGTCTCTCTCTCTCTCTTTGTCTTTGTCTCTCTCTCTCTCTCTCTCTCTCTCTCTCTCTCTGTCTGTCTGTCTGTCTCTCCCTCTGCTGTGTTCAGCAAATGCAGCACAAACACGAGCACGTGAGGAGATATCTACACGGTTATACAACAAACAGACCCGCGTCTGTACAGTAAGTGTGTCTTACCGCTGAGAGTCCTGCTGTCCACACCGCTGTCCGGCTCCTCTGAGAGTCCTGCTGTCCACTGCTGTCCCTCCGGCCGCTCTGCTGTCCCTCCGGCAGCCACTGCTACATAACTCACTTTCACAACTCACACTGAGGGCTGGGCGCGCTGGGGCGCCAGATTGCACAGAAAAACTCCCCGCTCGGCCCCACTCCTTACTAGGAGGAGTTTTTGCACGCGGACAATTTCATTTGGAGCGCGTTATAACCACCTTTTGGACTATTTGTTTGAATTTTTATTAAATATATTCAATTCTAGACACCTTTATATTATTATGTATCCTATATAAAAGTAAAAAAATATACTTATTATTCAAAAATCGTCTTGTTGTGTATTTAAAAAAAAAGATGTCTAAGATGTCTCTTTGAGTTGTTTAACTACAACCCTGTTTAAGTTTCATTAATATTTTTTTATCTAGAATTTGAAGTTTTCTAAATACTTTCATAATATTCCATTTTTATTCCATTTTTAACAAATGTCTAATCACTTTTAAAGACTGTTATATATAAACAGTAACATCATGTTTATGTTCTTTATTTTTTAAGATTTTTTAAGCGAAGCTGACTTCTTTTTCGTATTTCTGGTCCACCTTAAAAGCAGCTGCGGTCAATGGAATCTCTTAACTTTTTAAGGTGGACGGGAGGGATGTCTCCAGTTTCAGCCGTGAGTTATCACGTACGGTAACTTGTGGGATCTGGCAACCCGAGCTGTGACGCTGTAACTTTGTCTTTCAAACATATTATTTTTTGTTGTTGATAATTTTGTTTTTGTTTACAGCGATTTCTGGTAGTTATTTCCACAAACAAAGTGATTTAATTTAACAGTTTTTAACGCAGTTGTGGTGAAACTGGCGCTTAAACGGTTAAACGAGGTTCTCTGGTTCAAAACAAACATGGCGGCTCTCACGCGGCGCAGTGTAGCCTGATGTCACGGTCAGTAACGGTCAGCCAGTCGGACTGTTTTCTACAAACTGTTTCTTTTTACTGATTTTTTATTATTTTCAAGGATATTTTTTGGTGACGTTGTGCTTCAGCGTGAACGTAATTTGCAGTGTTTGTCAACGGGTTGCGTTAAAACCGGAGAGCTTTACTGAAGAGCCGGACTGTAATAACATTAGTCGGTTATTGATGATTAAACAGCTGGACCGGGTCAGATCTGTACTGAATGGGTCACCAGCTCTGCTCAGAAAGATCTGCCGTCCAGCAGAGGTCAATTCAAACAGACCCAGTGTAACAGAAGCCTTACTTCTCCTGTTGTATAACAATTTTAATGTGAAGCGCCAGAGGGCGCCAGTGAGTGAGTGCCGAATGAATGAGGGTTAATAGAACTAAACGGTTAAAATAGTTTATAACCTTTTGCTCAGGAGCTTCTATTAATTTGATAATTTATAAAAATGTATTTCAATAATAAAGCATATAAAACGTACTTGTATGTTCATTTTTTTCTACAGCTGATTGGTTAGCATTACTATCTACTGCTGATTGGTTGGCACTACTATCTTGCATTACTGCCATTGGTTGCCATTCTTTCTAGTGAAGGATGTTTGGTTTGCGTTTCTGGTACTTAATGCTGATTGGTTGACAATAACGCTACTGAGAGCTAATTGGTTGACATTACTGCCACTGAGAGCTGATTGGATCGGCATTACTGTCACTGAGAGCTTATTGGATTGGCATTACTGCCACTGAGAGCTGATTGGATCGGCATTACTGTCACTGAGAGCTGATTGGATTGGCATTACTGCCACTGAGTACTGATTGGTTAGCATTACTACTACAGAGAGAGCTATTGGTTGGCATTTCTGCCACTGAGAGCCGATTGGTTGGCATTACTGCCACTGAGAGCTCAATGGAGTGGCATTACTACTACTGAGTACTGATTGGTTAGCATTACTACTACAGAGAGAGCTATTGGTTGGCATTTCTGCCACTGAGAGCCGATTGGTTGGCATTTCTGCCACTGAGAGCTGATTGGTTGGCATTACTGCCACTGAGAGCTGATTGGTTGGCATTACTACTACTGAGTACTGATTGATTAGCATTACTGCTACTGAGTACTGATTGGTTAGCATTACTACTACAGAGAGAGCTATTGGTTGGCATTACTGCCACTGAGAGCTGATTGGATTGACATTACTGCCACTGAGTCCCTGATTGGATTGGCATTACTGTCACTGAGAGCTGATTGATTGCCATTACTACTACTGAGTGCTGATTGGTTAGCATTACTGCTACTGAGAGCTGATTGGTTAGCATTACTGCTACTGAGAGCTGATAGGTCAGCATTACTGCTACTGAGAGCTGATTGGTTGCCATTACTACTACTGTGTGCTGATTGGTTAGCATTACTGCTACTGAGAGCTGATTGGTCAGCATTACTGCTACTGAGCGCTGATTGGTTGGTTTTACTGTTACTGATTGTTGATTGGTTAGTATTACTGCTGCTGAGTGTTGACTGACTGGTGAGCGGAGCAGCTTATAGGCTGAGAGACACGGTTAATGATGATCAGTGTCATTAATGTACATAAGGCCTTGTTCTAAAGTCTTATAGCTAAAGTAGAATAAAAAGTAGAACAGCGGAACAGTGAGTGGACACAGTGTCTGATTATTTTTTATTTATATTTGCAGAGTCCCACCGGAGGCGGTTTGAGATGGACCTGTTCCTCTGAGGACGTGCTGGTTTTTCTAAGGGACGCGGAGCTTCAGAGCACTTGTCAGGATGAGTCGCTCTACCAGCCTCCTGCAGCAGATGACTATATTTGTCACCGTAGTAACCGGTGGAGGCTGCGGCATGATGTACTACCTCATGCAGAGTGAGTGGACTGGTTATCACCCGGACACAGAGAAGACCATACAGACTCCACACAGACACTGGGAGACCATACAAACTCGACACAGACACTGGGAGACCATACACACTCCACACAGACACTGGGAGAGCATACAGACTCCACACAGACACTGGGAGACAATACAGACTCCACACAGTCACTGGGAGACCATACAAACTCCACACATACACTGGGAGACCATACAGACTCCACACAGTCACTGGGAGACCATACAAACTCCACACAGTCACTGGGAGACCATACAAACTCCACACAGACACTGGGAGACCATACAAACTCGACACAGACACTGGGAGACCATACAAACTCCACACAGACACTGGGAGACCATACAGACTCCACACAGTCACTGGGAGACCATACAAACTCGACACAGACACTGGGAGACCATACACACTCCACACAGACACTGGGAGACCATACAAACACCACACAGACACTGGGAGACCATACACACTCCACACAGACACTGGGAGACCAAACAGACTTCACAAAGACACTGGAAGACCATACACACCCCACACAGACACTGGGAGACCATACACACTCCACACAGACACTGGGAGACCATACACACTCCTCACAGACACTGGGAGACCATACAAACTCCACACAGACACTGGGAGACCATACAAACTCCACACAGACACTGGGAGACCAAACACACTCCACACAGACACTGGAAGACCATACAAACTCCACACAGACACTGGGAGACCATACACACTCCACACAGACACTGGGAGACCATACACACTCCACACAGACACTGGGAGACCATACACACTCCACACAGACACTGGGAGACCATACACACTCCACACAGACACTGGGAGACCATAGAGATTCCACACAGACACTGGGAGACCATACACACTCCACACAGACACTGGGAGACCATACACACTCCACACAGACACTGGGAGACCAAACAAACTTCACACAGACACTGGGCGACCATACACACTCCACACATACACTGGGAGACCATACACACTCCACACAGACACTGGGAGACCAAACAAACTTCACACAGACACTGGGAGACCATACACACTCCACACAGACACTGGGAGACCATACAGACTCCTCACAGACACTGGGAGACCAAACACACTCCTCACAGACACTGGGAGACCATACACACTCCTCACAGACACTGGGAGACCATACAGACTCCACACAGACACTGGGAGACCATACACACTCCACACAGACACTGGGAGACCATACACACTCCACACAGACACTGGGAGACCATACAGACTCCTTACATCATTCTGACCATCTTTCATTCTTTGCTGTACTGGTTCTCTAATGGTCCATTACTTGTTGAACCCCCCCACAGAAAACTTTGCTAAATCGGAGTACCATCGTCTGGCCATAGAGCAGCTGAATAGGAACTCCATAGCCATGGCCAGCCTGGGGGCTCCACCACTGAAGATCCATAATATCCACCTGACTGACAGGCACAACCGAGTGGACCACACCAGCGCTCAGGTCAGGCTTTTTTAATGACCGTGTTAAAGAATATAGTGCTGGGAATATTACTTAACAGTAATCAATAGGGCTGCACCAGTACCGATACTGGTATCAGCTGGATTCAGTTGCTTGGATACTAATGAGGTTACTATGGGCTTCCAACTAATATACATTCTCCGTCCAGGTTGCCTACTTCTAGTTTTCTGACCGAAAGCCAAACCCAGTAAACCCAGTAAAACCCTTCATTCCTGCATCCTGTGATACAACACGATGGGAACTTAGAGGAGTAACCTAGGAGTTGTTAGGGGCGCCCCCTGGTGCCAGCAAGGCCCTAAGCGGTCGGGTGTACCAATTTTTAGACTCTAAATGCACCAGCAGACGGAATCTTAATTAACCATTAATATCATATATAATGTCTAACCTCCCATCACCCCCAGTTATCATAGAGAGAAACCACTCTCAGCAACAAGTGTGCAAAAGTTTGGGCACCCCCTAAATTGTCTATAGGTGTGATATATGTATATGTATGTAATTATATGTGTATATTTATATGTATGTATATATAGATGCATGTTTTTCTTTGGTGTGCAGTAGTATGTCAGTATTATGTTTTGTGATACTAAATACACACAATATTGATTATTAATTAACAGGTTCATGTAAACACCTGTGGCAGATGGTGATTTATGTTGGTTTTTCTGACCACTGGATGGCAGTGTCGTAATCAGCCATTACTCTCTTCGGCTCCAACATAAACAAGTAGTGCAAGGGTGCTTATGTTAGTATTAATGAAGTTCTGCTTCCAGTTGTTTTTTTTAGGTAATTAGTTAATATATCGACTTAACGCAATATTTTTAATCGTAACCCGTGTATCGTGATGCGCATTGTATCGGCAGGTCCTTTTTTGTTCACTTCATTGAAAGTGACTGCCTTTTTCTTTAACTGTGCTTGATTTGTAGCTGAAAATTCCAGTGACTGGCTCCAGAACAGGGGGCTATCTGTACACCACCTCCACCAGAGACCCCATCATCAACAGGTACCTTCCTAAAGCCCTAATGCTTCCAAACATTTAGATACAAACCCAAAGTTTGGTGGTTTAATATATTTAATAAAGATGATTAAGGAGACCAACCTAGTTCCACATTAAACTACTGGTGAATAATCCAATGGACTATATATATATATATATATATATATATATATATATATATATATATATATATATATATATATATATATATATATATATATCTTTAACAGTAACTATCTAGCTTTCAGTATCAGCTGGAGATCAGGAATAAAATTAAACAGCCCTCAAAAGTTCCTTCCACCTTCAAGTACAGTCAGTTTTATTTACTAAGCTATTATTTACTCAGTAAACACTTTATTATTAAATATTAAACAGTATTAATAGAGTAAGTCCTGCTTTTCCATACGTCAGTATGTTTATTTAACTCTTTCCAAGCTTCTACTAAACAACCCAGTATTATTATCAGTTCTCATCTAATACCTGCTTTGACTGCTCAGTACTTCATTAAGCTAAATCAAGATTTGCTGCTGGAGGAACTGAACACATTCATACAATGTCTGGGGCGTCCAGGAGAAATCTGGAACCTAACTTTGTTCTTCAAACTGGAGCTCAAGATCTGATCTACTTCTCTTACAATAACATATTCATGTTACTTTGTATTGTATGTATGTCTGGTGGTGCAAATACACTCATTGATCAGATAAAGGCTTTTAAACTATCAGCTCAGATTATTAGTAGTGTATATCTCTTGAAATCATCATAAATTCCTAGAAAGCATTGTCTACTCTATTAATAGGATACTTCACCCAGCAGTACTACCATTCCTAGCAGTGAGTGTGGGTTAATAGGAGTAGATGCCACTGTACAGATAACAGAAGTATTTCTTTAACTCTTCTTCCGTTTAACTCTATTTATGGTGCAATATCACTCACCCTGATCCGCCCCCTGCATTCCCACATGAAGAGTCCCTTCATTCATTCCGGAAGTATTTATCTACTCGCGTACTTCCATGAGAATTTCTGCTCCCGGAACTTGTTTATTCGCAAGGTTCACCAGAAACATATTAGGATCAGCGAGCAGCCAGGCGCGATTCCGATCTGCGAGGAAATCGTTGTTTGGGAAACTTTGCACTTTCTCCGGAATCCTGTATCAGAGTTACCAGGTAATACAGACCAGAGGGCCAGTGTTTCCGGTTCTCGCTTTAATTTAAAACAAATGTGTTCAGGGAATGATGCAAGAAGTTGGTGGTGGAGCTGAATTCCCAGCGTCTGAACCTAAAATACAAAGAACCTCAATCATAAAACATACTGGAATACGAGAATTAGAATTTCAACATGGCTTCCATGTCAATTCCCTATGTTTATTGATTTGTTGGTAAAACTATGGAGCCCTGCTGGTACTGCAACCCTTCTTAATAAAAATAATGTTAAACCATAACTTGGTAAGCTATGGGTATGGAATCTTAATGCTTGGTAAGATATGGACACATGATAATTAAGTCATGGCCACAACTTATGAAAGTCTTGGAAATAACAAAGATGGTGCCTGAACAAAGATCACTAAGTCTTTCCTTAATAAGATGTAGAAACAAGATATTGAGACATGGCCACAACTTATGGGCATGAGATAATTAAGTCATGACCTTGGCTTAGTAGGGCAATAATTACGATAATTACATCACAACTCGAATGCTTAATACTGTGTAGGAACGAGATAATGAAGTCCACAACTTGGTAAGGCAACCAAAATAATAAATATTGGCTACAAGTAGTAAAGTGTGGGAATGAGATAATGAAATCATGGCCACAGCTTACCAAGTGATGTGAACAAGAGAACGACCGTGACATAGTATGCCATGGCAACTAGATAGTTTAGTTATGGTGACAACACAGTAAGGTGTGAGAATAAGATAAGTCGTAGCCACAGCATGGAAATGAGATAATTAAGTAATGGCCACGGTTAGTGAGTGTTAGGAACGAGATAATGAAGTTGGTGGTAATAAGCTAATGGCCAGATCTCAGTGAAGCAAGGGAACAATACAAGTCATGGCCGCAATTTAATTAAGTATGAAAACAAGATAATGAAGTCTAACATCTACAACTTGGTAAGATGTGGGATATGAGATAATTAGGTATCTCCCACAACGTCATATGGTATGAGATGGATCATGTCATGATCATGTCAATGAGATAATTAAGTTGTAGCCATGACTTACTGAGGCATGGAAAGGTTTGAGAATGAGATAATTGAGCCAGGGCCACAACTTGGTTAGGCAAGGGAATGAGATGATTAAGTCTTGGCCACATGTGTGAGAACAAGATAGTGAAGTCATGGTCACAGCTTAGTAAAGCATTAAAACAAGATAATGAAGTTGTGGCCATGGCTTAGTAAGGCATGAAAATGAGATAATTAGGTTGTTACCATAACTTGATTTGGGATGTTAAAGTCATGTGAGTTGGTAAGGTGTGGGAACAAAATAAATAAAATAAATAAATATCAGCTATGAATAGTAAAGTGTGGAAACGAGATAATGAAAACAAGGCCACAGCTTAGTAAGTCAGTCATTCTGTGACTTAGTATGGCATGGCAACTAGATATTAGACTAGAAGTCACTGCTACAACACAGTAAGGTGTGGGAATAGGATATATTAAGTTGTAGCCTCAGTAGGGCTTGGGGATGAGATAATGAAGTAATGGCCCCCATTAGTGTGGTGTGGGAATGAGATAATGAAATTGTGATAATAAGCTAATGGCCAGAACACAGTGAAGCACTGGAAAAATCTAATCATGGCCACAATTTAATAAAGTGTGAAGACAAAGATAAAGTTATGGATAATTAAGTCACAAAGGTGTGGGAACAAGATAATCAAGTAGGCCAAGACTGAGTAAGGTGTGGGAATGAGATATTAAAATCTCAGCCACAGCTGAGTAAGGCATGGAAACAGGATAACGAAGTTGTGGCCACTACTAAATAAGGCATAGAAGCCAGATAATTAGGTCATTACCACCACTTGATTTGGGCTTCATGAAGTCTGGATAATGAAGTCAGTAACTGTGACTTCCTAAGGTGTGGGAACAAGATAATGAAGTCTTGGCCACAACTTAATAAATGTGAAGTTGTAGCCATGACTTAGCAAACATGAAAATGAAGTTATGGGCACAATTTGGTGAGATGTTAGAATGAGATAATGAAGTTGTAATAGAGTTAGTGAAGCATGAGAACGAGATAAGTCATTGCCACAACTTGCTAAGACATTACACTAGATAATAAAGTCATGGCCACAACTTGGTGAGGCATGGGACATGAGATAATTAGGTCATTGCCTCAACTTAATATGGTTTGAGATAATAAAGTCTTGATCATTAGGTTGTGACTATGACAAGAAGTAAAGCGTAGGCACAAGATAATCAAGTCATGACCACTACAAATGAAGTCTTAGGAATGAGATAATTAGGCTGACTTACCGAGGCATGGGCATTTTTGGGAGTGAGATAATTAAGTCATGGCCACAACTTACAAAGACATGAAAATGAGATAATGAAGTTGTGCCCCTGACTTAATAGAGATAGTTTAGTTATGGTGACAACACAGTAAGGTGTGGGAATAAGATAAGTCGTAGCCACAGCATGGAAATGAGATAATTAAGTAATGGCTACGGTTAGTGAGCATTAGGAACAAGATAATAAAGTTGGTGGTAATAAGCTAATAACCAGATCTCAGTGAAGCAAGGGAACAATACAAGTCATGGCCGCAATTTAATTAAGTATGAAAACAAGATAATGAAGTCTAACATCTACAACTTGGTAAGATGTGGGATATGAGATAATGAGGTATCTCCCACAGCGTAATATGGTATGAGATAGATCTGATATGGTTTGAGATAATAAAGTCTTGATCATTAGGTTGTGACTATGACAAGAAGTAAAGCGTAGGCACAAGATAATCAAGTCATGACCACTACAAATGAAGTCTTAGGAATGAGATAATGGCATGGGCATTTTTGGAAGTGAGATAATTAAATCATGGCCACAACTTACAAAGACATGAAAATGAGATAATGAAGTTGTCCCCTGACTTGGTAGAGTCCCAAGCCTTGCTAATTCGTGGTCGAGCATTGGATTCATGTCCCCACACCAGTTAGCTCTAGGAATTTCCCTAGAGAGGCGGAAACTGGGAATTCAATGAAATTTAAGAAGGGAATTTTAAGTCGGCGTGAAGGGAAATCACCAAGAGGTAATTGGACGGTGGTGGGAAAGGGAGGCGGACCTTCCAACCTTTATGCATTTAGTCATTCAAAATACGAGAAATTCATTGATGGTTTTGAGTTCAACTGTGCATTCGCGCTTTAGGCAGCTCGTCTATGGGTGTAACAGCATTGTAAAGCAACCCATTCGCAAATGAAGACTTCGACCAATCATAGCGCTAGTTTTAAACTCTTGAAAACGAAAATAATGAAATTGGTTTTCATCATCCTCAGTCCATCTTCATACTGGGACTGGTTTTAAAGGGAGGGCGGTCCTAAACACCGTTTCTAAGGTAACTGGCAGGTTGTGGGAATTGTCAATTGTCAATGTCAAAACTAGGCGACTCAAAAATACAAGATGCAAAATATAAACTTTTTAAAAAATGTAATAATTCGCCTAGTTCATAATTTGCTTAGTTCACAGGTAAAATTCACAGCTTTATAGAACAAAAATTTCTAATCGGTAGTCCATAAAGTCAACAGATATCAGTTCAGAGTCTATAATACTGTGTACATATGAATTATGAAGAGATTCTACTGAACAGTTTTTAAGTAAGCCATCCAATATCACCACCATGTTTAAGTATATTTTAGTGAGAATTGTAATTGAACACATCAAATAGAATTAAATGTTCATAATAATAACAGATATCGGTCCAGGGTTTATTCAGGCAATAGTTAAATTTAATATTAAAACTGTTTTTTTTGTTTTTTGGTCAATGGTTAAGCAACAAGTACTGTTTTTGAAAGACTGTCAGAATGTTCTACAGTGAGATTGAAGTATATAGAACTATAGAGTTCTACTAGATTGAAATATGGTAATGAAATATTCTCTGTATATTGACAGCAGGTTTATTCTAATCAAATAATGTACATTTCCTCTGTGACTAGGTATCAGGATTATTAATACTGCAATGTTTTGTAATTGAGAGTGATATTATTGTATTGTCCTGAAAGAACAGTTAATATCTTCTAGAAAGTAGAGCTTTATTGTTATTTATAATGTCTAATGTGTTTAAGACACATAATATGCTATAGGCCAATACAATTTTCAAGTAAGTTTAAGTTTAATTTCTGTTTAAGGGACATATTTGTAGGGATTTTCAGTTACCTTATGACAAATGTGTTGGTAAAAAAACATTGGGACCAAAATTTGAAGTATATAAAGAGACAGAAAACTGAAATATATACCTTTTCATTAAAGTAGTTCTTGTTTTCATGTTCTGCTTGTATGTTGAATAACTAGATATGGTGGTGAAGTAAGTGGGTACTATGTGCTTAGTAATAAGTTGTGATGAGCGAGCATGTGAACTCAATACTCAATACTGATCAGCAATATCTGACCTCACGCCGCGCCATGCCATGCCGTGATGTGCTGCGCCGCCCCACCGCAAGAAGGTTGGCAGGTCTGGGGGAGGTAAACCTGATATTATAGGTTAACATTATTATCTTTCTCCACTCGCTGGTGAAAGAGGCAGGTAAAAGGTCATTATATTTCGATGGAATATTCCAGAATCGTAAGAGTTTTGGCTTGTATGACGCTGTAGTGTGATGAATGGTGTGTCGTGTGACCAGGAACATGAACTCACCAGGTAGAAAAAAAGGTTTCAGGTTGATGTTAAATTCATTTTCTCTTCCCGGAACTGTCTCTGCAGGTGGTGTCTCCAGCGAGTGGCTCTGCAGCTGAGAGACGGCGAGATCATTGACGTTTTCCCTGAAACGGAGTCTTGAGTAGCTTTATGAAGATGAGCACACGCTGAACTCCAGCGCCTGTTTGAACATCTACAGAGATCCTCTTTTAAAAACAGTAAAACATGCCGTTCGGTTTGAAAGCATTTATATGTATAACTATGTGTAAAAAGCAGAATCTGGCAACCAAAGATTCCAATAAAAACAACAAATAACCTGAATATATATGGTAGGTTATGAGAATTGAGTGATGTATCTCGTACCTCCTTGTATCTACACACAGTGTCCATTACTATCAGCACCACTGACCATACAGGAGCTCCACTTACAGACTGTAGTTCATCTGATTCTCTGTATACTTTATTACTCTGTTCTTTAATGATCAGGACCCCCACAGGACCACCACAGAGCAGATACTATTAGGGAGGTGGGTCGTTAGACATTCCTACTACTTGCTGGTCCACCTTGTAGATGTAAAGTCAGAGACAGTAGCTCATCTGCTGCTGCACAGTTTGTGTTCCTCTAGTTCTTCATCAGTGGACACAGGACGCCGCCCACAGGACACTGCTGTCTGGATAGTTTTGGTTTTAATAAAATATCTATAATTAAGGTTTACAGTCAATCAAAGCTTTAGTTTGATCTTAACTCAGAGTTTGAGCCAAATCTGAGAGGTTCTGAGAAGGACCAGGACTGATAAACACTGAATTAACAGGTTGCTGAGTATTCCACTAGGGGGTGCTGTTGGTCGTGTTTTAATTCAGGGACGTCAACTCCTGTGCTGGAAGCCTACAGTAGGGCCCGTGACTCACTCTTTCTAGTGTGTGGGGCCAGTTTTAAAGATTTCTACATCGATAAGCCAATGAGGTCGTTCAGGGAAATTTGCAGAATTTTTTACAGTGGTGGTGAAGGTAACCGGACGTCACAACACAAATATACACATTTTATTTACTTTTAAACCCACCAGCAAACCTACACGTGCCTTCTAAGTTTATATTGAATGATGATGATGGTAAAATAGAGGCAAATCTGAAAAATGTGCATGATCTTTGCCTTAAATCAATCAATCAATCAATCGATCAATCAACCTTTATTTTATCTGGGAAATACATTGAGGGGTGACTCTCATTTTCAATGCAGCCGAGCATTTACATTTTAAGGGATTGAAAACAAAACGAACAAAAATAGTAATAATAAATAAAATACAAATTTTAAATAAACACTTAATATAGATGCATAAAATATAAATGTATTTTTTTTAGAAAAAATTAATAAAAGAATATAAAATAAACATAAAATACATAAAAATAAACAAATAAGATAATAAAATTAAAATGCTAATAAAAAAATAAACTCATTTAAAACATTAACGATAAAACAAATTAACAAAAGAATATAAAATAAACATTAAATTCATTAAAAATAAACAAATAAGATAAAAATTTAAATGCTAATAAAAAATAAACTCATTTGAAACAGTCACGATAAAAAATCTAATAAAATAATATAAAATAAACATAATATACATAAAAATAAACAAATAAGATAAGAATTAAAATCCTAATTGAAAGATAAACTCATTTAAAACAATCACGATAAAAAAAATCAAATAAAAGTATATAAAATAAACATAATATACATAAAAATAAACAAATAAGATAATACAAATTAAAATACTAATAAAAAATAAACTCATTTAAAACAGTCACGATAAAAAAATCCAAATAGAAAGAATATAAAATAAACATAATATAATAAGATAATAAAATTAAAATACTAATAAAAAATAAACTAATTTAAAACAATCAGAGAGAGGACAAAAACTGTCTTCACTTTCAATGCAAATCAATGGAACCAGAATGATTTCCAAGCTATTTTTGGAGCATTTCTATTGGACCATTCATTATCAGCCACAATATCCATAACAATATCATGTGATAACTGTACGTCAGGGAGTTTTTACAGGCGTCCAGCTTTTAGGACGTCCGGTTCCATTCGCCACCACTGTAAACAATTCGCTTTCTCTAGGCCAAATTCCCCTTTAAGCCTTTGAGGATCATTTGAATGTTCTAGCCAAATGGGTTTATGTTTTGGAACCGAAATTGGCAGGCAAGCTTGGAAGTAGTTTCAGTTTCATGAGAACCAACGTCGCATGAATTTTAGTTGCCGTGGGCTTGTAGAGGCGCGATAGCCGTTTGCCATGTGGCCCAGTGGGAGGAGGAATTAAGTAATGACATCATCACCAGAGGCCACAGTTTCCCAATGAGGAGGCAAGGACATATCTGATCACACTCGAAGGCCGAAGTGGATTTGGAGTGACCTGTAATTGTACTCCTTCCCATTTCCAGGCTATGATACAAGTCTTTGCATTAACTCTTTATTAGCTGTATCAGGTTGTGTGTCTAAAGGCCAAGCGAAGGCTCATTTGTCATGTGGTAATTGACCGTCACTTTCCTTTCACAGGTCAGACACCGCCTGACCAGCACGCTTCGCATGACACTCAGATATTTCCTTATTTTTTCCGTCTGCTCCGTTTGGCCTCACATCAGATTCTCTATGTTGAAACCTGTTGGCTAATACTTTACTGAAGGCCAGCATTCCGAGGGCTGTGTAACGCCTGAGACCTTCAACAGATGATATGAACCTAAACATTGCAAGCGTATGTGTAGACTTACAAACGCAGCCCTTCATTAATATGACTGTAGCCGACTTGATAGAGCCAGCTTAGTTCTAAACTTGTTTTGTATTATGAGTCACGGTTTTCAAGCTAGAACCAAGAAACCACGTAGGACAGGACCGTTTATAGAGATGTATATACCCTCACTGTCCAATTAAAACACATCTCCATTTTTGTCGATTTTGAGTTTTCTACATCATTTGAACACGCCAATGGTCGCTCACATTGTGTGAAGATTTCATGATGAATGGACCAATAGAAGTGCTCCAAAATAGCTTGCCAAAAATTCTGGTTCCTTTGACTTACATTGGAAGTAGGGTATGTTTTTGTTCTCTTCTGTAAAGTTGCAATTAATAGTTAATAATAAACTGTCCTAACTGGTTTCTTGGTTCTAGCTGGAAAACTGATACAAAACACCTGGGATACCAAAGCTGAGATTCCTATGTAAACAATCTCTCCTCTGATTGGCTCCAAATCCTGAAACACTCTTTAGAAGTTTGGGATAAGTGAGTGGGGCTAAACTGCTGTAGGCTGAACAAGTGGGTATATGTTAATGTATTGGTTATATATATATATATATATAGAACCAATACATTGATATGTACACTACCGCTCAAAAGTTTAGGATCACTTTAGAATTTCATTTCATACAATTTTCATATAATTCACAAACAATATTGTTCCTTTCACAATGAATGTAAGTGTATCAGATGATTTTTAAAGAATATAAATGTTTGTATTAAAGTCTATTTTTGTATAGAGGCTTATTTTACATATAGTTCTATTATCAGTAATTCTCAGTCCTCTGTCTAAATCTCCTGGTACGACCACCAATCCAAGTTAAGGATGTTATTGGACTAATTGGTTGTTAGGACACTCTTGATCAATTGTGATCACAGCTGAAAAACATTCTACTAATAAGTGAGTATAAAAGGGAGAACAACATTCTAGGTTAGTTTAGTATCTGAAGATCAGCAGTTGATGGCTTGCTGACCGACTCACAACTTTCTTTAGAGACCCGTCAGTCCATTGTTGTGTTAAGGAAGGAAGACTACTGCATTACTGAATTTAAGGCAAAAGCGAGTCTGAAATTAGTAACAGGTGAGATTTTATTAACAAATATATGAAAATACAATCTGTGGTCTAATATACAGGACAGTGATCTGTATTCACAACAGTAAACATAGCACTATTATTACTATTACTATTATTATTACTATTACTATTACTATTATCCGTAATGCCTCCAGGCTGTGGTGTTTCAGTTATCAACTCTGTGTTGCTCCGAGACAGGAAAGGCCGAACTTCAGCGAATACTTCTCAAAAGATCAGAGTCTAAGATCACACCCAGGTTTAATATGTCAGGTTTGATATTCGTAGCTAGGGAACCGAGTCTGTCGTCAAGTATTTTTCTCTGTATAGTTTTAGTTAGACGTTAGAATACTGGCTCTCATGTGTTTTTATTCTCTTTATATCTGATCTCAGAACTTTCAACTGTTTCTTATAATATCTTTCATTGCGGTGGCTTTTCAAAGACGTCTGGTTCCTATTAATACCACTGTGAACAAAACTTTAACCTTCCCTGCTACAGGACCAGCGTAGACCAGCATATTTCATACATTTTCATTTTTCTATATCATATGATTGCAGCAGTAGCTGTTTACATTATGTAAAAATTTCATGATGAATGGACCAATAGAAATGCTCCACAATTGCTTCGAAAAAGAATCTGGTTCCATTGACTTACATTGAATTTAAAGACAGTTTAAGGTCTCTCCTGTAAAGTAAAAAATTTGGAAATGCTTGTTTTTCATTGGACGGAGACGATAAGTTGGGTTTTGATGCTGGTATGCTGGCCCAAACAAGCATGGTGACCAGCTAAACCAGCACTAGATCAACATAAACTAGTGTCAGACCAGCAAAAACCAGTATCAGACCAGCAGAAACCAGCATTGGCCAGCTTAGACTAGCAGGATGGTGTCAAATTTCTGTAGAACATTGGTGGAACTCTATCATAGAAACTTCACGGAAGACTTACTTTCAATGTAAGTCAATGTAACCAGAATTATTTTAAAGCGTTCCAGGATATAAAGAGCGGCTGTCGAGTTCAGATGATAAAAATAGAAATGGACCAAAACTGAATTTAATTAAGTTTAGGTTTAGGTTTAGCGTTTACTAGGACTGTGTGCTTCACTTAAGCCCAAACGCAACCTAGAACGCCGTCCCGCCTTCCTGAGGAACGGCTTGCTACATTTCCACAAGTGCTTACCAACAGTCTGCTACATGCTAGGCTATCTGAGCTCGGCTGCGGTCAGAGCTTTGGTCTTAAGGGCCCCTGCGGTCCCTCAGCGCCGCTCAGGGAGTGATAAAAGTCCGACTCCAGGAAGCGAGGGTAGATGTTGTTCTCCATCAGGTAGTAGATTCTCCTCTGGGCTTCATCAAAACAGTTTTTGCTCGGTCGCTGAAGACGCTGGCCGATGCGTTCTCTGGTGTGGAAGTCCAAGTTGACCTGTGGATTAAAAAAAATAAACAAATGAATAAAATAAACACTGTGAGCTTCAGACATCAAAACCAGTAAACTTGATAAGCTCGATGTGCCAACGTACAAGGTATAAAACTATAAACCTACTAGTTATAAGCCTACCAGTTATAAAACTACCGGTTATAAAACTACCGGTTATAAAACTACCAGTTATAAACTTACCAGTTATAAACTTACCAGTTATATAACTACCAGTTATAAACTTACCAGTTATAAAACTACCAGTTATAAAACTACCAGTTAAAAACTTACCAGTTATAAAACTTACCAGTTATAAAACTACCAGTTATAAAACTACCAGTTATAAACTTACCAGTTATACACCTACCAGTTATAAAACTACCAGTTATAAAACTACCAGTTATAAACTTACCAGTTATACACCTGCCAGTTATAAAACTACCAGTTATAAAACTACCAGTTATAAACTTACCAGTTATACACCTACCAATTATAAATCTATCAGTTATAAAACTACCAGTTATAAAACTACCAGTTATAAAACGACCAGTTATAAACTTACCAGTTATACACCTGCCAGTTATAAAACTACCAGTTATAAAACTACCAGTTATAAACTTACCAGTTATACACCTACCAATTATAAATCTATCAGTTATAAAACTACCAGTTATAAAACTACTAGTTATAAACTTACCAGTTATAAAACTACCAGTTATCTTAAGATGCATGTTGTCTTCTAGAGATCACAACTCATTTAATCTTGTGATCTTAAGATACATGTTGTTTTCTGGAGATCACAACTTCTTTTTACTTGTGATCTTAAGATAAACATTTTCTAGAGATCACAACTTCTTTTTCAAGATAACAAAACTTGTTTTTGTCCTGTAGTATCGAGATAAAGGTTTTCTCAAGATCACAACTTGTTTGTGTTGTGATCTCAAGATAATTAAATTTGTGTTCTGAAGGTGCCAACTTATTTTTTCGTTTGATCTCAAGATAGTTAAAACTTCTTAAGATCTCAACTTGTTTGTCTTTGGATCTCAAGACAATGAAAGTTGTTTTCTCAACATCACAATTACTTTTTCTGGTGATCTCAATATAACTAAAGTTTTTTTTCCCACCTTTTTTGTCCTGTGATATCAAAATAAAAGTTTTTTTGAGATCACAACTTCTTTGTCTTCTGATGTCAATAAAAATCTGATCTTGAGAAAACAATGTTTGTTATCTGGATGGCACAAGTCAAACAAATTGTGATCTCAAGATAACAGCCAAGACATGTTTAACTACCTTGTTGTCTCTTTGGAATTTCTAGCCTGTCACAGATCACAAGCTGTTGTATTTTGGATGTTCTTGGAGGAGCCTGGTAAGGAATGAACATCGTATGCTTCACCTCTTTCGGGGAGTCTTTCCTGATGAACTCTTCATAAATGTTATTCGCTTTGATGACCAGCTTTCCCGACGTCCTGGTCTTCCGGAAGTCCTCACAGGCCAGCCAGAACTCTATATTCTCCTCACAGAACTCTGACTTTGAGAACATCTGGAACGCCACCACTCCACCTGACAAGGATGAAAAATGGTTACACACTTTTCCTTTCACTCCAGCTCACACCTCTTTCTAATTCAACAAAGGAGATGTAAACTGAGAGGTTCAGAGTGGGTTTGGTGTGAAATGGGTCGGATGTTTTTTAGTGGTGGTGAAGGTAACCAAACGTCACCATGTCTACATATATACAGAAATATACACGTTTAATTTACTATCAAAACCCACCAGTGAGTGTTTATATGTGATGTTTATGGCAAAATGACCCAAAACAGGGTCAAACAATATCATGTGATAACTCTATGTGAAGGGTCAGACGTCTGGTTCCATTCGTCACCACTGTTTCTCCAGAATGGCCGAATTCCCCTTTAAGCCTTTGAGAATTATTAGAATATCAGAGCCAAGTTGGTCTGAACTGATCATAATATGAATAATAATCTGAAAGAATATCCTCTGGGACTATTTTACCATGCATGTATCCCTCCGCCAGTAAATATACCCTCCTAAAATGACTGGTTCTTCAAGGGTTCTTTAGTAATGGGAACCATTCCATTAAGACCACTATGAGTTTTATATAGAACCATTTCATGTTTAAATGGTGCTTTAGATTGATATGTCATATGTGGTTCTACATAGCACCAGAAAGAACCATGTAAAGAACACTTTTTGGTTCTTTAGTAATGGAAACCATTCGGTTAAGTATATTATGAGTTCTATATAGAACCATTACATTCTTAAATCAGATTGATGAAGAATGTGTCGTATGTGGTTCTATATAGCACCAGAAAGGGTTCTGTGGTCATCATAAGCTTGACATCATGCTGTATAGAACCTTATACAACACACAAAGAACCATGTAAAGAACACTTTTTGGTTCTTTAGTAATGGGAACCATTCGGTTAAGTATATTATGAGTTCTATATAGAACCATTACATTCTTAAATCAGATTGGTGGAGAACGTGTCATATGTGGTTCTATATAGCACCAAAAAGGGTTCTGTGGTCTTCATAAGCTTGACATCATGTTATATAGAACCTTATACAACACACAAAGACCCATGTAAAGAATGTTTTTTGGTTCTTTAGGAATGGGAACCATTCAATTAAGTATACTATGAGTTCTATATAGAACCATTACATGCTTAAATCAGATTGATAGAGAACGTGTTGTATGTGGTTCTATATAGCACCAGAAAGGGTTCTGTGGTTGTCATAA
Source organism: Megaleporinus macrocephalus (assembly GCA_021613375.1). Classification (NCBI taxonomy): domain Eukaryota; kingdom Metazoa; phylum Chordata; class Actinopteri; order Characiformes; family Anostomidae; genus Megaleporinus; species Megaleporinus macrocephalus. The sequence goes on from CM038708.1 coordinate 47,608,153, forward strand.
TCTTGAAATCATGCTATATAGAACCATGTATAACAAACAAAGAACCACGTAAAGAATGCTTTTTGTTTCTTATTTATGGGAACCATGATTAATAATCTATTAAGACCACTATGAGTTCTATAAGTATACTATGAGTTCTATATAAAACCATTATACGCCCAAATTAGATTGATGGAGAACGTGTCATATGTGGTTCTATATAGCAACAGAAAGGGTTCTGTGGTCTTCATAAGCTTGACATCATGCTATATAGAACCTTATACAACACACAAAGACCCATGTAAAGAACGTTTTTTAGTTCTTTAGGAATGGGAACCATTCGATTAAGTATACTATGAGTTCTATATAGAACTATTAAATGCTTAAATCAGATTGATAGAGAACGTGTCATATGTGGTTCTACATAGCACCAAAAAGGGTTCTGTGGTCGTCATAAGCTGGGACCTCATGCTAGAACCATATACAACACACAAAGACCCGTGTAAAGAACACTTTTTGGTTCTTTAGGAATGGGAACTGTTCGATTACATTACATGAGACCACTATGAGTTCTATATAGAACCATTACAGGCTGTGGTCATCATAGGCTTGACATCATGCTACATAGAACCATATACAACACACAAAGAACCAGGTAAAGAATGCTTTTTGGTTCTCTAGTAATGGGAACTGTTCAATTACATTACATGCTTAAATCAGACTGATGGAGAATGTGTCATATGTGGTTCTACATAGCACCAAAAAGGGTTCTGTGTTTGTCATAAGCTTGACATCATGCTACATAGAACCATATACGACACATAAAGAACCATTTAAGCCCCAAATTATTCTAAATAGAACCTATTTTGTAAGTTTTAGCCTATAACCTTCTTCTCAAGCAGTGCTCAAGCATTAGGCCACTTACTCCGGTGGGCGAGAAGTTTCTCCAGAGACTGAGCCCACTGCTCCACTTCCTGTTGAGTTGGTCTGAAACAGAAGAACAGCTTCAGTTTAGCTCCTTCGGCTCTAACCAGCATGGAGGCGGCGGTGGGAGGTGAATACTGTACCTGGCTGTTTTCTTTCTGGCTGTCCTGGCGGGCGAGTGCTTCTTCAGGAGCAGATAAAGTTTGGATGTGGACTTTGGCTGCATGTGTCTGTATGGAAACCACAAGTATGTTCTTCATTAGTTCCAACCGGGACAGCTGGCCCGCTCGCTGTCAGAGTATGACGGACTACCTGTATGACTAAACCTGAACGAAAGTCAGATAAAGTTCTCGCTTACGTGACCACGTCGGGGTGATGCTGTCGTCCTCCAGCACTTTCCAAGCGCGCTGTGGTGACCTCCATTACGGACGTTCGGGCGTCGCTGCGTCAACGAGATACCATCTCACTGGTTACAAACCTCAGACGTTCTCTCTCTCTCGTCTCCCACCAAGCTGAGCTCCTCACTCTTCACCTTACCAGTCATTCAGTAGTGATCCAGCCCACGCTCCAGCCTGGGCTCCACCCTCCTCTGGAAGAACACTACTCCAGCCTGGGCTCCACCCTCCTCTGGAAGAACACTACTCCAGCCTGGGCTCCACCCTCTACTCTAAGAACACTACTCCAGCCTGGGCTCCACCCTCCTCTGGAAGAACACTACTCCAGCCTGGGCTCAACCCTCCACTCTAAGAACACTACTCCAGCCAGGGCTCCACCCTCCACTCTAAGAACACTACTCCAGCCAGGGCTCCACCCTCCACTCTAAGAACACTACTCCAGCCTGGGCTCCACCCTCCACTCTAAGAACACTACTCCAGCCTGGGCTCCACCCTTTCTTTACTTTCTTTACTTTTAATGTAAGTTAATGGAACCAGTAATCTTTCTAACCAACGTTAGTCCTATTTTTATGCTGTTATATTATCTAGTACATTGTAGTAAGAACATAGATTACAGCAAACCAACATTAGCACTATTTTATATGCTGCTACATTATCTAGTACATTGTAGTAAGAACATAGATTACAGCAAACCAACATTAGCACTATTTTATATGCTGCTACATTATCTAGTACATTGTAGTAAGAACATAAACTACTGCAAACCAACATTAGTGCTATTTTATATGCTGCTACATTATCTAGTACATTGTAGTAAGAACATAGACTACTGCAAACCAACATTGATACTTATTTATATGCAGCTACATTATCTAGTGCATTGTTGTAAGAACATAGACTTGTGCAAACCAACATTAGTACTATTTTATATACTGCTACATTATCTAGTGCATTGTTGTAAGAACATAGACTTGTGCAAACCAACATTAGTACTGTTTTATATACTGCTACAGTATCTAGTACATACTGGTAAGAGCACAGACTACTGCAAACTAACATCAGTCCTATGTAATATGCTGCTTTATTAGCTAGTACATTATTGTAAGAACATAGACTAGAGCAAACCAACACTGGTACTGTTTTATATGCTGCTATATTATCTAGTACATTGTAGTAAGAACATAGACGACTGCCAAATAACATTAGTACTGTTTTATATGCTGCTACATTATCTAGTACGTTGCAGCAAGAACATATACTAGTGCCAACTAACATTAGTACTATTTTATATACTGCTACATTATCTAGTACATTGTAGTAAGGACATAGACTACTGCAAACTAACATTAATACTAATTTATATGCAGCTACATTATCTAGTACATTGTAGTAAGAACATAGACTAGTGCAAACCAACATTAGTACTATTTTATATACTGCTATATTATCTAGTACATACTGGTAAGAGCACAGACTACTGCAAACTAACATCAGTCCTATGTAATATGCTGCTTTATTAGCTAGTACATTATTGTAAGAACATAGACTAGAGCAAACCAACATTGGTACTGTTTTATATGCTGCTATATTATCTAGTACATTGTAGTAAGAACATAGACTACTGAAAACCAACATTAATACTAATTTATATGCAGCTACATTATCTAGTACATTGTAGTAAGAACATAGACGACTGCCAAATAACATTAGTACTGTTTTATATACTGCTACATTATCTAGTACATACTGGTAAGAGCACAGACTAGTGCAAACTAACGTCAGTACTATTTTATATGCTGCTTCATTAGCTAGTACATTCATGTAAAAACACAGACTACTGCAAACCAACCTTAGTACTGTTTTATATGCTGTTACATTATCTAGTACATTGTAGTAAGAACATATACTAGTGCAAACTAACATTAGTACTATTTTATATACTGCTACATTATCTAGTACGTTGTAGTAAGAACATAGACGACTGCAAACCAACATTAGTACTGTTTTATACGCTGCTACATTAGCTAGTACGTTGTAGTAAGAACACAAGCTAGTGCAAATTAACTTACAATTTAAAGTATTTAATATGCTGCTTCATTAGCTAGTACATTCTTGTAAGAGCACAGACTAGTGCAAAACAACCAATTTCCCAGTGGTTAGTACACGTGTAACTAATTTATATGCAGCTAAATTAGCTAGTACATTGTAGCTAGAACTCAGACTAGTGCAAATTAACCATTTTTCCAGCACTTAGTCCAGTAAATCCAGTTTGTTTTGTTGCAGTAGCTAGTACGTTCTAAATTGTAAACCTATCAAACCATCAGTACTCAGTACCTTAAAACCTAGTGAGCTCCTACATAAGCAGCACTTTAAGTCATAGTATGCGCTCCCGACATGTAGACTGTCCCAATACTTACATACCTTAAACATGCTGTCTACTGAGAAACCTTATTTAGACCTGATTTTAAAGAAGCATCAAACTCTTCCTCAGCCGCTCAGACAATCCCATGATGCACCACAGGCTAATCTAGGAGCAGTGAAGTGGTTTTAAAATGTGAGTTATTTTGATTCTCTCTGGAGTTTTAATGTGTTTCTGGTCATATAATCACACAAAACAGTATTTTATTATCAACTCTGTAACGAGTCCTTCACCATTTACACTTTATACTCCAGACATTAGCATTTATGCTAGCAGATTTTTAAGCCTTGGGCTATTGTTTTGGATGCCGGCCGGTAGCTTAGCAACCAGCTATACCAGCTATACCGGGAACAAGCCGTGACGCAGTCTCTCTCTAACTAGAGCGTCTCAGTAATCTGTTTTATGAGGAGAGATGAGGAGAGAATGCTGATACTTACACAGCTGCTACCTAGACAGCCTACTTAGACACTCACTTGGATTTGAGACAGACCCTACATAGTCAGTGTCTACTTAGACACTCACTAGGGTTTGAGACAGACCCTACATAGTCAGTGTCTACTTAGACACTCACTAGGGTTTGAGACAGACCCTACATAGTCAGTGTCTACTTAGACACTCACTAGGATTTGAGACAGACCCAATGTCTAGGTAGCAGCTGTGTAAGTAGCAGCGTTCTCTCCTCATCTCTCCTCATAAAACAGATCACTGAGACGCTCTAGTTAGAGAGAGATTGCGTCACGGCTTGTTCCCCCCACTGCAGCACGCCACCGGTGGTTTAGCTACTTGCTAAGCTACCGGCCGGCATCCAAAACAATAGCCCGAGGCTTAAAAATCTGCTAGCATAAATGCTAATGTCTGGAGTATAAAGTGTAAATGGTGAAGGACTCGTTACAGAGTTGATAATAAAATACTATTCTGTGTGATTATATGACCAGAAACACATTAAAACTCCAGAGAGAATCAAAATAACTCACATTTTAAAACCACTTCACTGCTCGTAGATTAGCCTGCGGTGCATCATGGGATTGTCTTAGCGGCTGAGGAAGCATTCGATGCTTCTTTAAAATCAGGTCTAAATAAGGTTCCTCAGTAGACGTTTATGTTATGTAGTATGTTTAAGGTATGTAAGTATTGGGACAGTCTACATGTCGGGAATGCATACTATGACGTACAATGCTGTCTATGTAGGTTTTGAGACAGAGCCATAGTGTATACGATTCGAGGACATGTGAGGCCTAGAGAGAGTTATGATGTTATGATTGGAGCTGAACTTTGCTGGAGGACAGGGTTAGGCCGTCCTCGTGCAGCTAGACTGTCATCAAGCCTCTGTCAACGTCTCCAGCTGACGTAGATGTAGTATGTAAGTATGAAAGGTATGTATTTATTCTGGTTCCATACTTCACAGTACAGTTAAGCTCTGCTGGCGGAGGCACTCGTGAGCTGGATGTTGGAAGGTCGTTGGTTCGAATCCCCGAACCGCCAGAACACGACTGAAGGGCCCTTGAACAAGACACCCAACTCCTCACCCGTGGGCTGTGGATAGGGCTGCCCACCATTCCAGGCAAGCATGCTGACGGTCCTCTAGAGTGTTCCAACTAGTACTAAAGATGTAAGAACACACCTGGCTCTGTTCCAAAGACCTTGAAAAACTGGATCCGCTCTGGTTCAACTAATTTCACAACCGTCTTCCAGAACCATCGTACCGCGTCTTCAACACACCATCGCTTGATGCTTTACGGCGCAAGAAGAATGTTCTAAACTTAAACTAAAGATATGAATGAATGGATTCAGGTCTGAAACAGGTCTGAGAACTGAAAGAGGGAGAGTGTAGAAAAAAACCCAGAGCGTCTGAAATTCTATCATTCCATCAAGCGTGTGATTGGAGGGCGGTGGCGGGGGCTACACCAACCCACACGCTGCTTTAGTCAGACGCTATGTACGACTGTTTAGGTGACGGTGTCGGAGGCGCTGCAGTAGCGTTTCCTGTTGGTCAGCGACAACAGTCAACAAGATAAGCAGGTTGAGTTGCAGTGCTTGGTGTGCGTAAGACCTGCTATCTGCTGAATCTGATTGGCCTCGTTGACTAAAATAGAAACACCGCTGTCTTCACATTCCTCCTGTCAGAGAGTCAAACCTTCCTGCATGCTTTCGTTCTGACCCCAGCGATCACTCTTTCCTTGAAATTTCAAAGTAAACGTTAGCTACACGTTGGAAAAGCTGGCATTTCCAGTGAAAACGCCGTCGTAGTGTCATTAAATGTGTAGTTATAATCCTGGAAAATGTCATTGCACTATATTAAAGTCCCAATTTATACTAAGTCTCTAATAACTATGTAATAGGACATGAACAACACATGTAATAACTATAAAAACAACTGTTACAGTAATACAGCTTACGTTATTACCCTACACATGTAATTACATAGGAGTATCTTGCTGTATGTTGTTGTAACAGCATATTACTCCCTCTTATGTAATTACATGTTAGTAATAATATGGAGTCCCAGTGTTTCTAATAACAGTGTAGTTACATATAAACAACACATTTAGCAACAATGTAACTACTGGTGTAGTAGCCACTATTACAGATATTACAGTAATACAGCTTATGTAATTACATGTTAGTAATAATATGGGGGTCCCAGTTCATATTAAGTGTCTGTAATAACCATGTAGTTACACATGAACAACACAAGCAAACTACAATGTAACTACTGGTGATGTAGCCACTGTTGGTTATATTACAGTAATTCAGCTTATGTTAGTAATTACATGTTAGTAATAAAGGGTCACAGTTTATAATAAGTGTCTGTAATAACCATGTAGTTACACATGAACAACACAAGCAAACTACAATGTAACTACTAGTGATGTAGCCATTGTTACAGATATATTACATTAATTTGGCTTATGTAATTACGTTAGTAATAATATGGGGGTCCCAGTTTATATTAAGTGTCTGTAATAACCATGTAGTTACACTTGAACAACACAAACAGACTACAATGTAATTACTGGTGATGTAGCCACTGTTATTGATGGATTACAGGAGTACAGTTTACATAATTACACTACACACGTGTATCAATTTCTTTTTGGCCTCATGTAATTACGTAAGAGTATCTTGCTGTATGTTATTGCAACAGCATATTACTCCCTCTTATGTAATTACATGTTAGTAATAATATGGGGTCCCAGTTTATAGTATATGTTTCTAATAACAGTGTAGTTACATATAAACAATACATGTAACAACAATGTCACTACAGGTGATGTAGCCACTGTTACAGATATAGTATAGTAATATGGCTTATGTAATTACATGTTAGTAATAAAGGGTCCCAATTTATAGTTAGTGTCTGTAATAACCATGTAGTTACATATGAACAACACAAGCAAACTACAATGAAACTACTGGTGATGTAGCCACTGTTATGGATCTAATTACACCACGCATGTGTATCAACTATTTTTTGGTTTCATATAATTACATAATAACATAAGAGTATCTTACTGTATGTTGTTATAACAGCATATTAATCCTCTTATGTAGTTACATGTTAGTAATAATATGGGACCCTACAACACATGTAGCAACAATGTAACTACTGGTGATGTAGCCATGCTTGCGGATATATTACAGTAATACGACTTGTGAAATTACACATGGGTATTAATTAAAGTAAAGTAAATTTTTGATAAATGTTGGAAAAGCTGCTATTTCCTATGTTAATTCTGTCTCAGTGACAGTTATTAAATAATAATTATGACTGTAATTACGCTATATTTTGGACCTTGCTTGTTAATAAGTGTGTCTAATAACTATGTAGTTGCAACAACACATGCAAACACAATAAAAACAATATATGCATATAAACAACACATGTAACAACTATGTAAGTACTAGTGATGTAGCTACTGTTACAGATGATTACAGCAGTTATAAATGTGTAGCAGTTTCTTTTTGGCCTCGTAATTATATAAAAATATCTTTGTGTATCTTGTTGTAACAGCATATTTCTTCTTACGTAGTTACGTATTAGTAAAAAAATATGGGGTCCCAGTCTAAATTAGGTGTTTCTAATAACAATGTAGTTACATATAAACAACACATGTATCAACAATGTAACTACTGGTGATGTGGCCACTGTTACATATGGATTACAGCAGTACAGCTTATGTAATTACAAATGTGTATCAACTTCTTTGTTGCTTCCTTTAATTACATAAGAGTACCTTGGTGTATCTTGTTGTAACAGCATTTTATTGTTATGTTATTGCACGTTAGTAATAATATGGGGTCCCAGTTTATAATAAGTGTCTGTAATAATGGGGTAGTTACACATAAATAACACATGCAACAACAATGTAACTACTGGTGATGTAGCCACTGTTACACTGTTGGTCCAAAACTGTTTGCTGTCTGGGTTTGGGCAGTTGGTACGTTAGCATTACTTCTGCTGAGTGCTAATTGTTTGGTGAGCTTATCAGCTCTTTGGATGAGTCATGCGGTTTGGAGTGCCTGATGGCATGAATATACATAAGACACTAACACTAAAAGAAATTGACAGTCAAATTTAGTGGAAGAGCCAGTTAAACTTTCCACTTTCATGTACATATCTAAAGTAGAACTAGCTTTTAATTTTCTTAAACAGGTTTTAAATGCACACCGACTCTTATTTAGGAATATCAACCTAATATTTAATTTAGACAAATATTGCAAACAATCAGGGAAAATCTATAATAGACTTGTTGCTAACACTATGATAGACCGGCTACAACCATACATTTCTCATGAAAGAAAGGAGTGAAGATTTTGTGTACAGCTCTGTTTGTCCAATGGTGAGCTGTCTGGAAAATGCTAAGCAACAAGCCAGTGGGCCGCCAGCTTTGCCGTCAGCTGGGCTTCTTGCTATCTGGGGCTGGTAAATGTTTTAATAGTGATGCGCAAACTGGTGTATTTAGTCAGAGAGTGCGTAATAACACACTTATTTCAAGTAGCTACATTGTTCAGCCAGCATTTCACCCTTTAAGAGCAATGAGCTAGCAAAGTTAGCTCAACAAACACTGAAGTGTTCTTGAAAATGTCCAACTGGACATTATATATTGTAGCCATTACACAGAATACTTTTAGATTTGTCTTTTGTTGTCTTTTGTCAGTGAGCTTCTCAAGCTACACGGCTAAAAAGTAGTTAGCAAGTAAATTTTACCTCAAATTACCTCAAAATTAGCATCTCAAACACCATCTCATAATTCTTGAACCATTAAATAATCTGACATATACTTATTTATATGTCTTCCTGACACTGTGTGACATTCTGTTAAATAAGAAATGTATCATTTTGAAGCTAAAATTTAGAGTAGAAGCCACATTTGGGCTATTTCCCCTCAGGAAGTTGTTTGGTTGTGTGCAATTTGTCAGTGAGCTAGCAAAGTTAGCTCCACAGGGTCAAAACAATACCGACAGTGATTATGAAAATGTTCATTTGAATGTATATTGTAGCTTCCAACACAGGATATATGTAGACTTACCTTTTGTTGACGTTTTTCAGTGAGCTTCTCAAGCTACAGGTCTAATAAGTAGTTGGCAAGTAAAATTTTACCTCAGAAATAAGCATCAAACACACCTAAACCATCTCACAGTTGTTGAACCAATAAATCTCAGATATACTTATTTATATGCCTTTCTGGCATTCTGTTAATAAAGAAAAGTATAATTTTAAAGCTAAAATCAGAATAGCAGCCAGATTTTTGGCCAATTTCACCCCAGAAAGTAGTTTGCTTGTGTGTGGTTTGTTAATTTGTCAATCAGCTTTCAAGCTACAGGGCTTAAAAATGAGTCAGCAAGTAAAATTTTACCTCAAGAATTAGCATCAAACACACCTAAACCATCTCACAGTTGTTGACCCATTAAATAGTCTAAGTTATATTTGTTTATATGCCTTCCCAACAGTGTAAGACATTCTATTAATAAAGAAAGTATAATTTGAAAGCTAAAATCAGAATAGCAGCCATTTTTTTGGCCATTTTACCTTAGAATGTTGTTTGCTTGTGTTCAGATGGTTAATTTGTCATTCAGCTTTCAAGCTACAGGGCTTAAAAATGAGTTAGCTAGTAAAATTTTACCTCAAGAATAAGCATCAAACACAGTTGTTTACCCATTAAATAGTCTAAGATACACTTATTTATATGCCTTCCATACACTGTAGGACATTTGTTAATCAAGAAAAGTAAGATTTTAAAGCTAAAATCAGAATAGCAGCCAGTTAATTTTGGCCATTTTACCTCAGAATGTTGTTTGCTTGCGTGCAGTTTGTTAATTTGTCATTCAGCTTTCAAGCTACAGGGCTTAAAAATGAGTTAGCTAGTAAAATTTTACCTCAAGAATAAGCATCAAACACACCTAAACCATCTCACCGTTGTTGACCCATTAAATAGTCTCAGAGACACTTATTTATATGCCTTTCCGACACTGTAGGACATTCTGTTATTAAAGAAAAGTATCATTTGAAAGCTAAAATCAGAATAGCAGCCAGTTTTTTGGCTATTTTACCTCAGAATGTTGTTTGCTTGTGTGCGGTTTGTTAATTTGTCATTCAGTTTCAAGCTACAGGACTTAAAAATGAGTTAGCAAGTAAAATTTTACCCCAAGAATAAGCATCAAACACACCTAAACCATCTCACAGTTGTTGACCCATTAAATAGTGTAAGATACACTTATTTATATGCCTTCAAGACATTTTGTTGATAAAAAACTATGATTTTAATGCTAAAATCAGAATAACAGCCAGTTTTTTTGGCCATTTTACAAAAAAAAAAATTTCTTGTGTGCGGTTTATCAGTGTTGATACAAAAGTGATCACCTTAGGTTACAGTCACCTGACTGAAGTGGATCATGGTAACGTCTGCACTATTTGTAGAGGGAAGTGGTGACAAAAAGAAGGCAATTGTCATTTGTGTGATGTGGTCTTCAGCTTTCAGTTCAGCAGTTGAGAAAACTGTAGGGGATGTCCAAACCCGTCTAGGCAAGCGTTTTGTTTCACGCATCATCAATGCATGAAAATCAAATGATCTACTCAAGAAAAACGCTCAGTACAGAGAAAAGAAATCCCCGCATGCTCGACTACCAAAAAAGTCCACGGAAGCTTATAAACGTTTTGCTAAGGTTGGGATTTATTCAGCATCTCAGGCAAGTAGAAACATGCATAGAAGACGTATTTCAACCTGTGAAATACCCAAAACCAGTGTCTATAGTGGAGCCATAAGTTAAAATAATTAATACAGGAACAGTCAAATATTTACAAACTGTCAGACTCTTGTTTTGTAGGTTAACCCCTAAAAAAAAGATTTCCTAGGTAGACTTTGCTGAAGCTGACTACAAGGAACTTAAAGCTACACTCTGAGAATCAAAAGCTAGCATAACCTTCACTGAGTACAAATGTTCAGTCTTGAGGATGAGTCCTTCTGATGATTGATCTCCGTTGTGGGTCAAGATATGAGGGGTTTCAATTGGACAAATAGTCTTGCATAGAAGCAAATAGTTGCTCAGGTGGTTTTTAGATCTAGAACAATGTCTGTGAATCTTATGGGGGCCCCCGTTGTTGAATTTTACATCCATTGCTGCTACCTCTAAAACATTGCTAGAAACATCATCTACTTCTTCTGATACCTAGACCAGTCCGGTGGATGTGGTATGCGGAGATTACTGTGAGGATTTCCCCCTCCTCAGAAAAAGTACCCTCTGTCTCGGGGACCCCACTTCTTGGTTTAGGTGACTCAGCTACAAGGGAAGCTCGGCTTCCGTTGTGAGCGTATTCCTCAGCCGCTTGCGTAGTGTAGTAGTTCAGCGAGGTGACAGGCATAAGGAGCTGAAGCCAGACGTGCCACTGTCCAGGTTCTGCACGTGTATAACAATCCAGGCCTTGGCCTTGGCCTTGTCCACCAACAGTACTCCTCAGTGTCCTTGTCTAGCTCCTCCTTAGAGAAGAGTCAAGAGGGTTTTCCAGGTTTCTGCTCAACAAACAAGTCCATCACACCTTGATTATATCCGAGACGGATTCCAGAAGGGTTCTGTAGAGGTCCGACCGGAGGAACCTTGGGTACGAGTCCTTCTCCATCAGGCCAAACACGATCTTCTGGGCCTCGTCGAAGCACCACCTGGTGGGGGCCTGCACATTCTGCTGGATGATTTCCCTGGTTTGGTGGTCTATGTTGATCTGTGGGAACAGAAGACAACACTAGGTTGAAACACCATCCTTGACTGAAGACAGGGCACTTCTCTTAGGTTCCCAAGCCTGATCTTGATCTCTGCCTGGGTTTCTCTGCTCTAGGAAGTCAACTTAGGAAGGGCTTGCTGATTAGCCTGACAAGCATCTGTGAATTTCCACCTGGAATTCACCAACCTGGCTATACCTAACATACCCAAGTGATCCCAGACCCTGCACGCATAGTTCCCCTTACCTAAGGCCTTGCAATGAACTCAAGACCTGCAAACTATCTCAAAGCATAGATGAAGCCATCAACCATCTTACCTCTTTGGGTGCTTCGGCCTGGATGTAGCGTTCGAATATCTTCTTGGCCCTGGAGCCCAGCCGAGAAGTGGACTTGATTTTCTTGTAGTCCTCGCAGATCAACCAGAATTCGATGTTCTCGTCGCTGAACTCAGATTTGAGGAAGGCCTGGAAAGTCGTCATGCCACCTGTAGAAAGGAAATCATCAATCCATCTAGCGCCGTGCTTTGCATATTGCTGAATGGAACTTACATTACATTTACAGGTGCATTTGCATGTTTACATATAGACGTATTTGCATGGCTACAGCATCTGCGTCCTGGAATTGGCTCTCCTACTTTACATATCTGCCCATCACTGCTGCTCTGAGTGATGCTCTTGTCCAGGACTCAGGCTATTATAAGCCAGGCTAACGTTATATCCCAAATACTAGTGAGTCGTATGCTTACTGTACTTACTTTTCGATTTGAGGAGCGTTTCCAGTGACTGGGACCAGAGGATGGTCTCGCTGGGTTTGAATCTGAGAGGAAGGATAAGTAGAAGCATCTATTAGTGATGTTACCATTTGACATGAATTGGGAAGATGTCGATACCGGGATAAGTTACCAAAACCGAAGCAGTAAACAACAAAATGTGCAACTCACTTGTCTGTCATGGGGGTTTTGACGAACTTGTGGTGGAACCGCCACTTGAGGTCTTTCCTCCTGGAGCGAGAACGAAAGTACATTTGAGCTCCTCAAGCAAAATGTATGTACAGTTTCAGTTTTTTTATGAAACAAGGTAAGACGAACACAACTCACTGAGCTTGCGGTGGTCTCTCCTCTTTGCTCATGTTGTCCAGTTCATTAGCACCTGGCAGTAGGCTCGGCATGACTGACTCTGATATGTTCCTCGCGCTCAGGCTAGACGTTGCGTGGAGCTTCTGTTGACTGTTCTTAAACTGGGCTTCTGGATGTAACAGCTTTTATAATAAGCAAGCGGCTGACGGTTGCAAGCGCGTCACGTAACCACAAAGAGGAAGTTTGGGGTGACGCTAGCTGGCTGGATAGGACTGGCTTGTTGGTGTGCACTCTTTCACTCTCGCTCTCTCTCTCTCTCTCTCAGAGACGCATGTGAAGATGCAAATCTAGCTGTGGAAAGTTCAACGGCAGATAAGCAAATGCTGACTTTTATCTCAGAACTTTTTTTTTTAATGAGCTCTTTGTGTTAAAACACAGCAGCAGCCTCTTTGCAGGCATGGGCCGTCAGCATGGGCTGGCCTAGCAGGCCGTTGAGTGAGCCATACTGGTGCATCGTTAGAAGTAAACATTGCAGTCGTTTGCAGGAAAGCAAAGAGGCATTCTCAATAAGTGTGCAAGCTTCTGCATGCACTGCGTCTTTAGCCTGCTAATCTGGACTCATTGCCCTCTGCGTCCTCAGCTCGTGCACCCGCGAAAAAGTTTTGCAAGTGCATCAAAAAAATTAAGATGCCTCGAGGGGGAATTCCACTCAATGATTAAAAAAAACTTCCGCACAAGTCAGTGGTTGGGATGTAAACAGACTCACTGAAAGTGGTTTCATGTGAAATGGCTTGTTGTAGAGAAACGTCTTCACAGTGGTGGTGATGGGAATCAGGGGTCGCCATGTCTTTCTATGGAATATAGATGACGGTACAACAGTGTGTGTTTTGCCTTAGAAAGCCTTGCATGTACCAGATAATATGTAAGGAGGTTCTTTATGGGTTCTTTAGTAAAGTTAGGACCATGAGTTCTATACAGAGCCATATGCATGCTTTGCATGTGAGATGGTCCTTCAGAATGATGGAGAATGAGTACTATATTGTCGCTGTCCAAAAAAAAACATGTCTCCAAAATAGTAACTTTACAGGGGAGGCCAAAAACTGTCTTCACTTTCAATGTAAGTCGATGAAACCAGAAGTCCAAGTGATTTTGGAGCATTTCTATTGGTCCATTCATCATGAAGTTCAAATGATGGACCAAATTGACATGTTTTTATTTGGACAGTGAGGATATGGTCCACCGTAGCAAAAACAATGGTTCTGTTATTGTTACAAACTTCACCGTTAAAATAAAAATTTGTATGTACAAACACATCATCGCTGTCCAAAGAAAAAAAAATATATCTCCATTTTGGATGATTTGCATGTTTCTATATTTGAACTTGGCGGCTGTTGTTTAAATTCTGTGAAAGTTTCATGATGAATGGACCAATAGAAATGGTACAACAGTTTGTTTGCCTTAGAAAGCCTTGCATGTACCAGATTAAATACACTTTGGAAAAGGAGGTTCTTTAGGGGTTCTATAGTTAGGACTGACCGTTAGTTCTATACAGAACCACTTGCATGCTTTGCTTGGTGAGATGGTCCTTTAGATTGACAAGGAATGAGTTCTATATCGTCGCTGTCCAATGAAAAACATGTCTCCAAAATGCTAACTTTGCAGGAGAGGCTTCACTTTCAATGGAAGTCAATGGAAATTTCAAATGATGTAGGAAAATGGACAAAATGGACATGTTCTTCTTTGGACAGCGATGATATGGTCCAGCATAGCCAAAACAAGTGTTGGGGATGGGGGGTGCATGTTTCCAAATTTGAACTTGGCGGCTGTTCTTCACATCCTGTGAAAGTTTCATGATGAATGGACCAATAGAAATAGTACAATAGTGTGTTTGCCTTAGAAAGCCTTGCATGTACCAGATAAAATACACTTTTGAGAAGGAGGTTCTTTATGGGTTCTTTACTAAAGTTCGCACCGTGAGTTCTATACAGAACCACCTGCATGCTTTGCTTGGTGAGATGGTCCTTCAGAATGATGGAGAATGAGTTCTATATATCGTCGCTGTCCAATGAAAAACACATCTCCAAAATAGTAACTTTATAGGAGAGGCCAAAACCTGTCTTCACTTTCAATGTAAGTCAATGAAACCAGAAGTCCAAGTGATTTTGGAGCATTTCTATTGGTCCATTCATCATGAAGTTCAAATAATGGACCAAACTGACATGTTTTTCTTTGGACAGTGAGATATGGTCCACCATAGCAAAAACAATGGTTCTGTTATTGTTACAAACTTTACTGTTTTAAAAAAAAGCTTGTATGTACAAACATATCGATGTCCAAAGAAAAAAAATATATCTCCATTTTGGACGATTTGCATGTTTCTATATTTGAACATGGTGGCTGTTGTTTAAATTCTGTGAAAGTTTCATGATGAATGGACCAATAGAAATTGTACAACAGTGTGTTTACCTTAGAATGCCTTGCATGTACCAGATAAAATACACTTTGGAAAAGGAGGTTCTTTATGGGTTCTATAGTTAGGACCGACCGTGAGTTCTATAAAGAACCACATGCATGCTTTCCTTGGTGAGATGGTCCTTCAGATTGACAAGGAATGAGTTCTATATCTTCGCTGTCCAATAAAAAAAACATGTCTCCAAAAGGCTAACTTTGCAGGAGAGGCTTCACTTTCAATGGAAGTCAATAGAAATTTCAAATGATGTAGGAAAATGGACCAAATGGACATGTTCTTCTTTGGACAGAGATGATATGGTCCAGCATAGCCAAAACAAGGGTTGGGGATGGGGGGGTGCATGTTTCCAAATTTGAACTTGGCGGCTGTTCTTCACATCCTGTGAAAGTTTCATGATGAATGGACCAATAGAAATAGTACAACAGTGTGTTTGCCTTAGAAAGCCTTGCATGTACCAGATAAAATCCACTTTTGAGAAGGAGGTTCTTTATGGGTTCTTTACTAAAGTTAGGACCGTGAGTTCTATACAGAAGCACGTGCGTGCTTTGCTTGGTGAGATGGTTCTTCATATTGATGGAGAATGAGTTCTATATATCGTCGCTGTCCAATGAAAAACATATCTCCAAAATAACATCTTTACAGGAGAGGCTTTACTTTCAATGTAGGTCAATGGAACCAGAAATCCAAGTGATTTTGGAGCATTTCTATTGGTTTACTCATCATAAATTTCAAATGATGTAGGAAAATGGACCAAATGGACATGTTCTTCTTTGGACAGTGAGGATATGGTCCAACATAGCAAAAACAAGGGTTCTGTTTTTGTTACAAGCTTCACCGTTTGAAAAAAGTTTGTATGTACAAACATATCATCACTTTCCAAAGACAATATACAAAATATACTTTTGAAAAGGAGGTTCTTTATGGGTTCTTTACTAAAGTTAGGACCGTGAGTTCTATACAGAACCACTTGCATGCTTTGCTTGGTGAGATGCTCCTTCATATTGACGGAGCATGAGTTCTATATATCGTCGTTGTCCAATGAAAAACATGTCTCCAAAATAGTAACTTTACAGAAGAGGCCAAAAACTGTCTTCACTTTCAATGTAAGTCAATGGAACCAGAGATCCATGTGATTTTGAAGCATTTCTATTGGTCCATTCATCATGAAGTTCAAATGATGGACCAAATGGACATGTTTTTCTTTGGACAACATACCAAAAACAAGGGTTCTGTTATTGTTACAAACTTCACAAGAAAGATCACAAGATCTCCATTTTGGGCGATTTGCATCTTTCTATATTTGAACGTGGTGGCTGTTGTTTACATCCTGTGAAAGTTTTATGATGAATGGACCAATAGAAATGCTCCAAATTCACCTACCTCTTTCCATTGACTTACACTGAAAGCTAAAACGTTTTTGTCCTGTACGGTAAAGTTCCTGTTTTAGAGATACGTTTACCTTTGAACAGCGACAATAAACAACATGCTATAAGGGAGAAGTGGCTCCATGTAGAACTCTAAACTCTATTTTACTCTAAATAGAACGGTTCCCTTTACTACAGAAGAACCACAGTTTTGTTTACATCTCGTCTATTAACTTTGCAGAAGCTTAAACAGATGAAATTCCCCTCGAGTGCTGCACAAGCACTAGGCTACATATTCACTGGAAGACGGTAAACGTTTCTTGCTGCTGGGACTGACAGTAGCAGGGGGTCATGATGTCTGCAACTCAGCCCAGCATATGTTGGTTAACCACCATGCTGGGGTAACCAGCTAAAACAGCACCAAACCAGCTTAGACTGGAATGGAGATCTATACATACAATATCTGGAAATATACAGCACTGTGCAAAGGTTTGAGGTACTTGTAGACATTATTATATTTAGAAAGCTATTTTGTTCCAGACAGGAAGCTTTTATTTACTCAGCAAAACAGTATTAATAGAGTAAGTAGTGCTTTTACATACGTCAGTGTGTTTATTTAACCCTTTCCAAGCTTCTCCTTCTATAAACAACCCAGTATTATTATCAGTTCTCATCTAATACCTGCTTTGACTGCTCAGTACTTCATTAAGCTAAATCAAGATTTGCTGCTGAAGGAACTGAACACATTCATACAATGTCTGGGGCGTCCAGGAGAAATCTGGAACCTAACTTTGTTCTTCAAACTGGATCAAGATCTGATCTACTTCTCTCACAATAACATATTCATGTTACTTTGTATTGTATGTGTGATTATTTATCTGTTCTAATCAGATCTGGTGGTGAAAACACACTTGTTGAAAGAAAGAAGCTTCACAGTGCATGAAACCCACCACACTGGCAGGCTATTCATAACCAATTCATGTAATAACTGTCTGTGAAGGAGCTTTTAGAGGCACTAAACTCTGCGGATGATCAATTCTGACTATGGACGTTTCTATCAAACACAGCATTTCACACCAAACCACTCTAGTATCTTCAGTCATAAATATTCTATTAATCTATTATTGTACTCTTATTTGTGTTTCTCGCTAGTAAGCAAGATTAGGTTTCTGCTTTGCATTCTTGCAGGAATAGCTGGAGGCCACTAGAAAAAAGCCCCTAGGGAATATATCACATATCTTAATTTATGTTTTGGAATGTCAATGGCACTGCATAGTTTAGCATAGTTTAAAGCAACAGTATGTAACAATTCTACCTGAAAATTTCAGCTTCAGAATTTCTTTCATGGAACTCTGACTTATAATAGAATCCATCCTTGCAGATCATGTATACCATACATGCTGATTGTCTTCTCTGGGGTGGATGGGATCTTCCTGCAAGACAATGAGATACATCACATGGCTGAAAATGTCCCACATTGGTTGGAAGAGCTGAACAAGAATTCCAAGTACTACCCTGGACCCCTAATTCCCCAGACTTGAACCCAATTGAGCATCTGTGGGACCACCTGTATGGTGGTGTTGGCTCTATGGATCCTCCTCCACGCTCCCTCTAGCAGCTGTGGGATGCACTACAGTCAGCATATATATATATATATATATATATATATATATATATATATATATATATATATATATATATATATATATATACTTCTATAGAACATTTACATACTTAAATAGTTCTTTGCATGAGCACCAGAAAAAGTTGTACTATTGTTGCAAGGTCAAAGAATACAAGCTGTACACTGACTACTGTACACTGTTCTACAAGCTGTACACTGACTACTGTACACTGTTCTACAAGCTCTACACTGACTACTGTACACTGTTCTACAAGCTGTACACTGACTACTTAACACTGTTCTACAAGCTGTACACTGACTACTGTACACTGTTCTACAAGCTGTACACTGACTACTTAACACTGTTCTACAAGCTGTACACTGACTACTGTACACTTTTCTACAAGCTGTACACTGACTACTGTACACTGTTCTACAAGCTGTACACTGACTACTGTACACTGATCTACAAGCTGTACACTGACTACTTTACACTGTTCTACAAGCTGTACACTGACTACTTAACACTGTTCTACAAGCTGCACACTGACTACTGTACACTGTTCTACAAGCTGTACACTGACTACTTTACACTGTTCTACAAGCTGTACACTGACTACTCAACACTGTTCTACAAGCTGTACACTGACTACTGTACACTGTTCTACAAGCTGTACACTGACTACTTTACACTGTTCTACAAGCTGTACACTGACTACTTTACACTGTTCTACAAGCTGTACACTGACTACTGTACACTGTTCTACAAGCTGCACACTGACTACTTTACGCTGTTCTACAAGCTGTGCACTGACTACTGTACACTGATCTACACGCTGTACACTGACTACTGTACGCTGTTCTACAAGCTGCACACTGACTACTTTACACTGTTCTACAAGCTGTACACTGACTACTGTACACTGTTCTACACGCTGTACACTGACTACTTTACACTGTTCTACAAGCTGTACACTGACTACTTTACACTGTTCTACAAGCTGTACACTGACTACTTTACACTGTTCTACAAGCTGTACACTGACTACTATACACTGTTCTACAAGCTATACACTGACTACTGTACACTGTTCTACACGCTGTACATGGACTACTATACACTGTTCTACAAGCTGTTCACTGACTACTGTACACTGTACTACAAGCTGTACACTGACTACTGTACACTGTACTACAAGCTGTACACTGACTACTTTACACTGTTCTACAAGCTGTACACTGACTACTGTACACTGTACTACAAGCTGTACACTGACTACTTTACACTGATCTACAAGCTGTACACTGACTACTGTACACTGTACTACACGCTGTACACTGTTCTACAAGCTGTACACTGACTACTTTACACTGTTCTACAAGCTGTACACTGACTACTTTACACTGTTCTGCAAGCCGTACACTGACTACTTTACACTGATCTACAAGCTGTACACTGACTACTTTACACTGATCTACAAGCTGTACACTGACTACTTTACACTGATCTACAAGCCGTACACTGACTACTTTACACTGATCTACAAGCTGTACGCCGACTACTTTACACTGATCTACAAGCTGTACACTGACTACTTTACACTGTTCTACAAGCTGTACACTGACTACTTTACACTGTTCTACAAGCTGTACACTGACTACTTTACACTGATCTACAAGCTGTACACTGACTACTGTACACTGTTCTACAAGCTGTACACTGACTACTTTACACTGTTCTACAAGCTGCACACTGACTACTTTACACTGTTCTACAAGCTGTACACTGACTACTGTACACTGTTCTACAAGCTGTACACTGACTACTTTACACTGTTCTACAAGCTGTACACTGACTACTGTACACTGTTCTACAAGCTGTACACTGACTACTGTACACTGTTCTACAAGCTGTACACTGACTACTTTACGCTGTTCTACAAGCTGTGCACTGACTACTGTACACTGTTCTACACGCTGTACATGGACTACTATACACTGTTCTACAAGCTGTTCACTGACTACTGTACACTGTACTACAAGCTGTACACTGACTACTGTACACTGTACTACAAGCTGTACACTGACTACTTTACACTGTTCTACAAGCTGTACACTGACTACTGTACACTGTACTACAAGCTGTACACTGACTACTTTACACTGATCTACAAGCTGTACACTGACTACTGTACACTGTACTACACGCTGTACACTGTTCTACAAGCTGTACACTGACTACTTTACACTGTTCTACAAGCTGTACACTGACTACTTTACACTGTTCTGCAAGCCGTACACTGACTACTTTACACTGATCTACAAGCTGTACACTGACTACTTTACACTGATCTACAAGCTGTACACTGACTACTTTACACTGATCTACAAGCTGTACACTGACTACTTTACACTGTTCTACAAGCTGTACACTGACTACTTTACACTGTTCTACAAGCTGTACACTGACTACTTTACACTGATCTACAAGCTGTACACTGACTACTGTACACTGTTCTACAAGCTGTACACTGACTACTTTACACTGTTCTACAAGCTGCACACTGACTACTTTACACTGTTCTACAAGCTGTACACTGACTACTGTACACTGTTCTACAAGCTGTACACTGACTACTTTACACTGTTCTACAAGCTGTACACTGACTACTGTACACTGTTCTACAAGCTGTACACTGACTACTGTACACTGTTCTACAAGCTGTACACTGACTACTTTACGCTGTTCTACAAGCTGTGCACTGACTACTGTACACTGATCTACACGCTGTACACTGACTACTTTACACTGTTCTACACGCTGTACACTGACTACTTTACACTGTTCTACACGCTGTACACTGACTACTTTACACTGTACTACATGCTGTACACTGTTCTACAAGCTGTACACTGACTACTCAACACTGTTCTACAAGCTGTACACTGACTACTGTACACTGTTCTACAAGCTGTACACTGACTACTTTACACTGTTCTACAAGCTGTACACTGACTACTGTACACTGTTCTACAAGCTGTACATGGACTACTATACACTGATCTACACGCTGTACATGGACTACTTTACACTGTACTACATGCTGTACACTGTTCTACAAGCTGTACACTGACTACTATACACTGTTCTACAAGCTATACACTGACTACTGTACACTGTACTACAAGCTGTACACTGACTACTGTACACTGTACACTGTACTACACGCTGTACACTGTTCTACAAGCTGTACACTGACTACTTTACACTGATCTACAAGCTGTACACTGACTACTTTACACTGTTCTACAAGCTGTACACTGACTACTGTACACTGTACTACAAGCTGTACACTGACTACTGTACACTGTACACTGTACTACACGCTGTACACTGTTCTACAAGCTGTACACTGACTACTTTACACTGATCTACAAGCTGTACACTGACTACATTACACTGTTCTACAAGCTGTACGCTGACTACTTTACACTGATCTACAAGCTGTACACTGACTACTTTACACTGATCTACAAGCCGTACACTGACTACTTTACACTGATCTACAAGCTGTACACTGACTACTTTACACTGATCTACAAGCTGTACACTGACTACTTTACACTGTTCTACAAGCTGTACACTGACTACTTTACACTGTTCTACAAGCTGTACACTGACTACTTTACACTGATCTACAAGCTGTACACTGACTACTGTACACTGTTCTACAAGCTGTACACTGACTACTTTACACTGTTCTACAAGCTGCACACTGACTACTTTACACTGTTCTACAAGCTGTACACTGACTACTGTACACTGTTCTACAAGCTGTACACTGACTACTTTACACTGTTCTACAAGCTGTACACTGACTACTGTACACTGTTCTACAAGCTGTACACTGACTACTGTACACTGTTCTACAAGCTGTACACTGACTACTTTACGCTGTTCTACAAGCTGTGCACTGACTACTGTACACTGATCTACACGCTGTACACTGACTACTTTACACTGTTCTACACGCTGTACACTGACTACTTTACACTGTTCTACACGCTGTACACTGACTACTTTACACTGTACTACATGCTGTACACTGTTCTACAAGCTGTACACTGACTACTCAACACTGTTCTACAAGCTGTACACTGACTACTGTACACTGTTCTACAAGCTGTACACTGACTACTTTACACTGTTCTACAAGCTGTACACTGACTACTATACACTGATCTACACGCTGTACATGGACTACTTTACACTGTACTACATGCTGTACACTGTTCTACAAGCTGTACACTGACTACTATACACTGTTCTACAAGCTATACACTGACTACTGTACACTGTACTACAAGCTGTACACTGACTACTGTACACTGTACACTGTACTACACGCTGTACACTGTTCTACAAGCTGTACACTGACTACTTTACACTGATCTACAAGCTGTACACTGACTACTTTACACTGTTCTACAAGCTGTACACTGACTACTGTACACTGTACTACAAGCTGTACACTGACTACTGTACACTGTACACTGTACTACACGCTGTACACTGTTCTACAAGCTGTACACTGACTACTTTACACTGATCTACAAGCTGTACACTGACTACATTACACTGTTCTACAAGCTGTACGCTGACTACTTTACACTGATCTACAAGCTGTACACTGACTACTTTACACTGTTCTACAAGCTGTACACTGACTACTTTACACTGTTCTACAAGCTGTACACTGACTACTTTACACTGTTCTACAAGCTGTACGCCGACTACTTTACACTGATCTACAAGCTGTACACTGACTACTTTACACTGTTCTACAAGCTGTACACTGACTACTTTACACTGTTCTACAAGCTGTACACTGACTACTTTACACTGTTCTACAAGCCGTACACTGACTACTTTACACTGATCTACAAGCTGTACACTGACTACTTTACACTGATCTACAAGCTGTACACTCACTGCTGTGCACTGTTCAGTGGCTGTTCTCTGGAGTGGTGGGGTTTTTTCTTTGAATAACAGGATTTTTAGGGACAGTGAAGCAGGTCAGGGTCTTTTTACTGCACAGGAAGGATTAATGTTTCTGTCCCGAGGGATGTCACCAGACAGCAAACGAAAGCCCCGCAGGGTTTCACTTCTCTTTTTTTGTTCTTCTCACAAGCTGCCTGATATTTTGGACCTACCTGTTTTAGCCAGTGTCTCGTTTCCCAGTATGTAGGTTAAGCCACTAAGTCAGCGGGCAGATATAAAATATCATGGGCTTTTATGCAAACGCGCCTCCGTTATTAGATGCGGTGGAAAACTCATTAAACGCTACACGTGATGTTTATGTTCATATAAAAAAGCCTCCAAAAAGCTCTCGGCCATATGCAAACCTTTGGCCGTCCTGGTCAAGTTATACTTTTCGTCGATCTGCACGTGAGACAGAAATGTGATCTGCGTCATGAAACACTTTCCAATGCTTTCAGCTCAGGAAACGAATGGAAATCCTGCTTAAAAACACACAAAAATATATGTTTTTTGGTTCAACAACACATGGATATTTGCATATGACCGAATACACAACTGAGGTCTTTTGTCTGTTTCAGAGCGCACAGAAAGCAGGAGGTGTACAAAGCAAGGCATGTTTATTTGTATAGCACCTTTCATACACAGTGGCAACTCAAAGTGCTTTACATAAATAAAAACATAAAGAGAGGCACAAGAATAGTACACTACTTTTAGTACACTACTGGTCAGACGTTTTAGAACGTACTGGTAGTGTTCTTAAACCCTTGACTGGTACTGTCCTTAAACCCTTGACTGGTACTGTCCTTAGCCCCTTGACTGGTAGTGTCCTTAGCCCCTTGACTGGTAGTGTCCTTAGCCCCTTGACTGGTAGTGTCCTTAAACCCTTGACCAGTAGTGTCCTTAGCCCCTTGACTGGTAGTGTCCTTAAACCCTTGACCAGTAGTGTCCTTAGCCCCTTGACTGGTAGTATTCTTAAACTCTTGATCGATAGTGTCCTTAAACCCTTGACAAGTAGTGTCCTTAGCCCCTTGATTGGTAGTATTCTTAAACCCTTGATTGGTAGTGTTCTAAAACCCTTGACTGGTAGTGTTCTTAAACCCTTGACTGGTAGTGTCCTTAAACCCTTGACTGGTAGTGTCCTTAAACCTTTGACCGATATTGTTCTTAAACCTTTGACCGGTAGTGTTCTTAAACCCTTGACCGGTAGTGTCCTAAAACCTTTGACTGACAGTGTCCTTAAACCCTTGACTGGTAGTGTCCTTAAACCCTTGACCAGTAGTGTCTCTAAATCCTTGACTCGTAGTGTCCTTAAACCCTTGACCAATATTGTTCTAAAACTTTTGACTGGTAGTGTCCTTAAACCCTTGACTGGTAGTGTCCTTAAACCCTTGACTGGTCGTGTCCTTAGACCCTTGACCAGTAGTGTCCTTAGCCCCTTGACTGGTAGTGTCCCTAAACCCTTGACTGGTAGTGTCCTTAAACCCTTGACTGGTCGTGTCCTTAGACCCTTGACCAGTAGTGTGCTTAGCCCCTTGACTGGTAGTGTCCTTAAACCCTTGATTGGTAATGTTCTAAAACCTTTGACTGGCAGTGTCCTTAGACCCTTGACCAGTAGTGTCCTTGGCCCCTTGACTGATAGTGTCCCTAAACCCTTGACTGGTAGTGTCCTTAAACCCTTGACTAGTAGTGTCCTTAAACCTTTGACCAGTAGTGTCCTTAGCCCCTTGACTGGTAGTGTCCTTAAACCCTTGACTAGTAGTGTCCTTAAACCTTTGACCAGTAGTGTCCTTAGCCCCTTGACTGGTAGTGTCCTTGAATCCTTGACTAGTAGTGTCCTTAAACCTTTGACCAGTAGTGTCCTTAGCCCCTTGACTGGTAGTGTCCTTAAACCCTTGACTAGTAGTGTCCTTAAACCTTTGACCAGTAGTGTCCTTAGCCCCTTGACTGGTAGTGTCCTTAAACCCTTGACTAGTAGTGTCCTTAAACCTTTGACCAGTAGTGTCCTTAGCCCCTTGACTGGTAGTGTCCTTAAACCCTTGACTAGTAGTGTCCTTAAACCTTTGACCAGTAGTGTCCTTAGCCCCTTGACTGGTAGTGTCCTTAAACCCTTGACTAGTAGTGTCCTTAAACCTTTGACCAGTAGTGTCCTTAGCCCCTTGACTGGTAGTGTCCTTAAATCCTTGACTAGTAGTGTCCTTAAACCTTTGACCAGTAGTGTCCTTAAACCTTTGACCAGTAGTGTCCTTAGCCCTTTGACTGGTAGTGTCCTTAAACCCTTGACTAGTAGTGTCCTTAAACCTTTGACCAGTAGTGTATAAAAATCCAATACATTCAAAAGAAAGAAAACTAAACATCAAAATGAAGAATGAGTTTTAAACTGAGGTATGTTTTCAGTCTGGGTTTAAAGGTGTCCACCTTATTGAGGTCATGCACAGAAAGGAAGACGTACCTTTCACACGAGGCACATGATATCACTAGTAGTCACAGGTTCAGTCCCTCTGAGGTTGAAACGGTGGAAGTGAAAAAGTCCGTTGTCTATAGTTTGAATGCCAAAAAGGGAAGTTTTGGACACTTGGAGTTATTATTATATATTTTCCAGACAGGAAGCGTTTATTTACTGTAAAACACTTTTATATTTAAACAGTATTAATAGAGTAAGTAGAGCTTTTTCATACGTCAGTGTGTTTATTTAACTCTTTCCAAGCTTCTCCTAAACAACCCAGTATTATTACCAGTTCTCATCTAATACCTGCTTTGACTGCTCAGTACTTCATTAAGATAAATCAAGATTTGCTGCTGAAGGAACTGAACACATTCATACAATGTCTGGGGCGTCCAGGAGAAATCTGGAACCTAACTTTGTTCTTCAAACTGGAGCTCAAGATCTGATCTACTTCTCTCACAATAAGATATTCATGTTACTTTGTATTGTATGTATGATTATTCACATCTGTTCTAATCAGATCTGGTGGTGAACATACACTTACTGATCAGATAAAGGCTCTTATAACTGTCTGAAATATTAGGTTAGAGAATGTGCATCTACATTTAATACAGGCTTATATAACATCCTGCTAGAGCTGCCCTAGACAACCATATGTAGCAAATGGGTTTCCAGGGCCCAGCATCCTGCACACAAGTCTAAGATAACTACGTGCAATGCTGAAGTTTGGCTTAATGAAGTACTGAGTAATCAAAGCAGGTATTAGTCAAAGCAACATGAATATGTTATTGTGAGAGAAGTAGATCAGATCTTGATCCAGTTTGAAGAACAAAGTTAGGTTCCAGATTTCTCCTGGACGCCCCAGACATTGTATGAATGTGTTCAGTTCCTTCAGCAGCAAATCTTGATTTAGCTTAATGAAGTACTGAGCAGTCAAAGCAGGTATTAGATGAGAACTGATAATAATACTTTAGGAGAAGCTTGGAAAGGGTTCAATAAACCGTTGAGCCAGAACATTGAAACCACCACCTTGTTTCTACAACATCTGCTCATGTTATCAGCTCCACTGACCATACAGGAGCTCCACTTACAGACTGTAGTTCATCTGATTCTCTGTATACTTTATGACTCTGTTCTTTAATGATCAGGACCCCCACAGGACCCCCACAGAGCAGATACCATAAGGGAGGTGGGTCCTTCTCAGCAGTACAGTGACACTGACAAGGTGGTGGTGTGTTAGTTAGTGCGTGTTGTGCTGGTGTAACTGGATCAGACACAGCATTGTCCACTCACTGTCCACTCTATTAGACACTCCTACTACTTGCTGGTCCACCTTGTAGATGTAAAGTCAGAGACAGTAGCTCATCTGCTGCTGCACAGTTTGTGTTCCTCTAGTTCTTCATCAGTGGACACAGGACGCCACCCACAGGACACTGCTGTCTGGATAGGTTTGGTTGGTGGACGATGATTCTCAGTCCAGCAGTGCTGAGAATGACCCACTTCTCTAATAGCATCTGCTCTGTGGTGGTCCTGTGGGGGTCCTGATCATTAAAGAACAGAGTAATAACGTATACAGAGAATCAGATGAACTACAGTCTCTACAAATCTGCTGTGTTGATTAGTAGAATTTAAGTGTGAAATATTCAGGATCCAGGCTCGACTGCAGATACTTCACAAGAACATCTAAACCACCACCAGCACTGTGACTGGAACGTTAGGTCTCACGAACTGAGAGATGTTCATTTTCGCTTCCTGGTGTGATCAGAGAAACTATGATATCATCATCATCTGGTACAGTGTGCACAGTTTTGGTGCTGTGGTTTCAGACACAGCCATGTAAACAAAACAGCCTCAGACCGGCCCTGTCTGGTTATTGACTGAGCAGCAGTGCAGGCTGGGCCATCGAATAATAACTAGATGTTCAGCTGAAGGTCTCTGGCCCCAGATCTGGCTGACTGGTATTGCTGAATATGGTGGAGGCAAAGACAAATTAAGTAGAGTCTGGGCCCCTGGGCAAACCCCACTCCCCAACCTGTGCCCCTCGTGATCGAGGGCCCTCTAATGGTATGCCCTGCTTCTCTCTAGGGCCTACTGGTAGGGGCTCTCATAAGCAGGGCCCTCTAAAATGATGCCCCCTCCTTCCTAAGTCGAAGTCAGAGCGATGCCACAACGCCTTGTCCATTTTCATAAGGGGCCCAAAAGCATGTCTAGGGCTCCCAAAAGCATGGCTAGGGCTTCTAAAATCAGGGCTAGGGCTCCCAAAAGCATGACTAGGGCTCCCAAAAGCATGGCTAGGGCTTCCAAAATCAGGGCTAGGGCTCCCAAAAGCATGACTAGGGCTCCCAAAAGCATGGCTAGGGCTTCCAAAAGCATGGCCAGGGATCCCAAAATCAGGGCTAGGGCTACCAAAAGCATGGCCAGGGCTCCCAAAATCAGGGCTAGGGCTCCCAAAAGCATGACTAGGGCTCCCAAAAGCATGGCTAGGCTTCCAAAAGCGTGGCTAGGGCTTCCAAAAACATGGCTAGGGCTCCCAAAAGCATGGCTAGGGCTTCCAAAAGCATGGCCAGGGCTCCCAAAATCAGGGCTAGGGCTCCCAAAAGTATGGCCAGGGCTCCCAAAATCAGGGCTAGGGCTCCCAAAATCAGGGCCAGGGCTTCCAAAAGCATGACTAGGGCTCCCAAAAGCATGGCTATGCTTCCAAAAGCGTGGCTAGGGCTTCCAAAAACATGGCTAGGGCTTCCAAAAGCATGGCTAGGGCCCCCAAAAGCATGTCTAGGGCTTCCAAAAGCATGGATAGGTTCCCAAAAGCATGGCCAGGGCTCCCAAAAGCATGTCTAGGGCTTTCAAAAGCATGGCCAGGGCTCCCAAAAGCATGTCTAGGGCTTTCAAAAGCATGGCTAGGGCTTCCAAAAGCATGGCTAGGGCCCTAAAAGTCAGAGAATCTTTAAAATAGAGGGCCCTCGGAAATAATAGTATATTGTACCATAAATGTTGATAGGCATCGCAGCCATGGGTGGAGGCTTCAAATCCTATAGGGCTTATTGAACAATGCCATAGAATACTTACTCCCACAGCTCTACACTCTGCACAGGTTCTTTACCCAAGGGAACGGTTCTACCATTTGCATGCTTAAATGATTCTTTGCATGATGATCTGGTCTTTCAGATTGATGAACGGTTCTACACAGCAACGTCAAGCTCATAACAATAGTAGTAGTCAGTAGTAGAACCCTTTGTGCTGCTATATATATATATCCGATGGATGAGTCTGGGTTTGGCGGTTGCTCCTAGAGCAGTACTTGTCTGACTGTACACTTGCATTGTGCTGAGTGTAAAGTTTGGTGGAGGGATTGTGGTGTAGCGTTGTTGTTCAGGAGTTGGGCCCCTCAGTTCCAGTGAAAGGAACTCTTAATATTTCAGCAGACCAAGAGACTCTGGACAATCTCATGCTTCCAACTCTGTGGGGACAGTTTGGGGACGGCCCCTTCCCGTTTCGACATGACTGCTCACCAGTGTACAGAGCAGTTCCATAAAGACATGGAGGAGGAGTTTGGTGTGGAAGAACTTGACTGGCCTGCACCCCCTGACCTCAACCTGATAGAACACCTTTGGGATGAATTAGAGCAGAGACTGAGAGCCAGACCTTCTCGTCCAACATCAGTGTCTGACCTCACCAATGGTCTTCTGGAAGAACGGTCAAACATTCCCATAAACAGTGTTGTAAAGCGCCGCCACAGTACATGGATGTGCTGTAAACACGATTGGACTCTGGAGTGGTGTAAAGCTCCACCACTGGACTCTGGAGTGGTGTAAAGCTCCACCACTAGACTCTGGAGTGGTGTAAAGCTCCACCACTGGACTCTGGAGTGGTGTAAAGCTCCACCACTAGACTCTGGAGTGGTGTAAAGCTGTACCACTGGACTCTAGAGTTGTGTAAAGCTGTACCACTGGACTCTGGAGTGGTGTAAAGCTCCACCACTGGACTCTGGAGTGGTGTAAAGCTCCACCACTGGACTCTGGAGTGCTGTAAAGCTCCCCCACTGGACTCTGGAGTGGTGTACAGCTCTTCCACTGGACTCTGGAGTGGTGTAAAGCTCCACCACTGGACTCTGAAGTAGTGTAAAGCTCCTCCACTGGGCTCTGGAGTGGTGTAAAGCTCCACCACTGGACTCTGAAGTAGTGTAAAGCTCCACCACTGGACTATGGAGTGGTGTAAAGCTCCACCACTGGACTCTGGAGTGGTGTAAACCTCCACCACTAGACTCTGGAGTTGTGTGAAGTTCCACCACTGGACTCTGGAGTGGTGTAAAGCTCCACCACAGGACTCTGGAGTGGTGTAAAGCTCCACCACTGGACTCTGAAGTAGTGTAAAGCTCCACCACTGGACTCTGGAGTGGTGTAAAGCTCCACCACTGGACTCTGGAGTGGTGTAAAGTTCCACCACTAGACTCTGGAGTTGTGTGAAGTTCCACCACTGGACTCTGGAGTGGTGTAAAGCTCCACCACAGGACTCTGGAGTGGTGTAAAGCTCCAACACTGGACTCTGGAGTGGTGTAAAGCTCCTCCACTGGACTCTAGAGTGGTGTAAAGCTCCTCCACTAGACTCTGGAGTGGTGTAAAGCTTCACCACTAGACTCTAGAGTGTTGTAAAGCTCCACCACTGGACTCTGGAGTGGTGTAAAGCTACCCCACTGGATTCTAGAGTGCTGTAAAGCCCCCCCACTGGACTCTGGAGTGGTGTAAACCTCCACCACTAGACTCTGGAGTTGTGTGAAGTTCCACCACTGGACTCTGGAGTGGTGTAAAGCTCCACCACAGGACTCTGGAGTGGTGTAAAGCTCCACCACTGGACTCTGAAGTAGTGTAAAGCTCCACCACTGGACTCTGGAGTGGTGTAAAGCTCCACCACTGGACTCTGGAGTGGTGTAAAGTTCCACCACTAGACTCTGGAGTTGTGTGAAGTTCCACCACTGGACTCTGGAGTGGTGTAAAGTTCCACCACTAGACTCTGGAGTGGTGTAAAGCTCCAACACTGGACTCTGGAGTGGTGTAAAGCCCCTCCACTGGACTCTAGAGTGGTGTAAAGCTCCTCCACTAGGCTCTGGAGTGGTGTAAAGCTTCAACACTAGACTCTAGAGTGTTGTAAAGCTCCACCACTGGACTCTGGAGCATTGTAAAGCTACCCCACTGGATTCTAGAGTGCTGTAAAGCCCCCCCACTGGACTCTGGAGTGGTGTAAAGCTGTACCACTGGACTCTGGAGTTGTGTGAAGTTCCACCACTGGACTCTGGAGTGGTGTAAAGCTCCACCACTGGACTCTGGAGTTGTGTAAAGCTCCACCACTAGACTCTGGAGTTGTGTGAAGTTCCACCACTGGACTCTGAAGTAGTGTAAAGCTCTACCACTGGACTCTGGAGTGGTGTAAAGCTCTTTTAACTGAATGGACCCAAATTGCCACACAAACACAGTCTATACGTTTAAGCCTTATTAAGCCAATAATTGCTAACTGATGAATCAAGCCAATAGCTGCTAATGAACGGGCTGCTTATTACTATGTTATTAAGCTGTAACTACTGTCCAAGATATATTCTCGCACACTTTTATTAGTATATTATACACCATAAACATTCTTACTGTTCATTATTATGCCTTTATTAAGGTTTGTAAACTAAAATAGCAGTTCAATAACTGTTAATTACCTGTCTATTACTACATTATTAAGTAGTAATTTGAGTAAATTAAGTCTTATGAAGCCAATAACTGCCTGCTTATTACTTTGTTATTAAAAATTGTGAGAGTATTTTCTAACACCCCTTTATTTACACACTTTTTGTTGATGGTACTGTTGTCTGCTATTACAGCCTTAATAAGGCTTATAAACTAAAATACCAATCAATGACTGTTAATTACTATAGTATTAAGCAGTAATTAGTCAGAATTAAGCCTGTTTTGGCCCCAAACATTACACTTGACCCCTCCATCCCAGCCTAAAACCTTTGAGCAACCCTGTTGTGGCATCTTGGAGAAAATCACGTGGTTTAGAGTTCAGCTGTGTGCTCTGAAGGACCAAAGCGCTTCACGGATGCGTCAACAATCAGACTACGTGAGCGTCAGACAGGAAACCATCAGCCCATCTGCTTTCAGACGCACGTCTAGCGGGGATGACGAAGCAGATTCACGGGGTGGACAGATTTAATATTGGGTATTCAGATCTGTGCCGGGGCGATGATTAATACTCTCACCTGTCATTTCCCAGAAGGCATCTGTGGCCGTAATGAGAGATAGGGACGAGAGATAGGGTTAACGCGGTGGCCGGGTTCTCCGCTGATAAGCAGCTCTGGGAGGGGGTTGCAGGTACTTGCCTGCAGGGAAGCATGGTCAGGAGGTCTGCTGCTGAGGGGATGTTAGAAACTTTCCGTGCTGCTGATGTTTTGTTTTTGTTTTTTTTTTTTCTTTGCTTTCTCTTTTTTCGTCGAGCAGCTCTCGGCGGCACCGCTTCCCGTAAAAATGAAACCGGAGCCGAACGAGCAAAACAAAGCAGCCGCTCTCGACGAAAACAAACAGGTGTGTCGCGCGCGTGACCTACGCTCGCGCTCCTGCCCGTGAACATGAATGAGCGCCAATGAAAGCCACACAGGAGGAAGTGGCTGTGGCGATGCTGGAGGGGGCGACGAGAACAGTGTGTACCAACGCAGAATAGAGGAAGAGCAAAGAGCGAGAGGTGTGAAAAAATAAAAAAAACACACACGTCCTGATGTCATTCAGGCCCTGTCTGCTTTCATCTGCAGTGGCTGGGCTGCAAGAGAACAGTTTAAATAATGACTCAGTGTTGAAGAGGAACGGAAAGAAAGGGGGCCGCGGGTCTGGAGCTGCGACCACAGTCTGACTGTTTGTTTTGTTTTGTTCTTGGTAACTCTTCAGTGTCGGGAGACATTATAACGGCCTTGCGGTGCACTTCTTACACCTTTGCAGGCGGGTTGTTGGCTACTTGTACGTTCTAGCATACATTTATTTGCATATTACACACCATTTTTTCTTTTGCACAACATTTCTGGTGCATGTTATTACAAATTTAATAAAGTTTATAAACTAAAATACCCATCCAATAACTGCTGGTTACCTATAATCTATAACTAGATTATTAAGCAGTAATTATAGTGAATGAAGCCTTATTAAACCAATAATTACTAGCTTATCAATCAAGCCAATAGCTGATAATGAACTGGCAGTTTATTACTATGTTATTATATATGTGATTAATGAACTTGCACTTTCCTGCATACATGTATTTGCATATTACAAACCATCCTGGTGTCTGTTATTACGGTCTTATTAAGGCTTATGAACTAAAATACCCATCCAATAACTTCTGGTTACCTATAACCTATAACTAGATTATTAAGCAGTAATAAGAGTGAGTTAAGCCTTATTAAACCAATAATTACTAGCTTATCAATCAAGCCAATAGCTGATAATGAACTGGCAGTTTATTACTATGTTATTATATATGTGATTAATGAACGTGCACTTTCCTGCATACATGTATTTGCATATTACAAACCATCCTGGTGTCTGTTATTACGGTCTTATTAAGGCTTATGAACTAAAATACCCATCCAATAACTTCTGGTTACCTATAACCTATAACTAGATTATTAAGCAGTAATAAGAGTGAATTAAGCCTTATTAAACCAATAATTACTAGCTTATCAATCAAGCCAATAGCTGATAATGAATTGGCAGCTTATTACTATGTTATTATATATGTGATTAATGAACTTGCACTTTCCTGCATACATGTATTTGCATATTACAAACCATCCTGGTGTCTGTTATTACGGCCTTATTAAGGCTTATGAACTAAAATACTCATCCAATAACTACTGATCACCTGATTGTTTATTATTGGAATAATATTTAGAAATTGGTGTGAATTAAGCCTTATTTAGCCAATAATTGCTTGCTTATCAATCAAGCTAGTATATAAAAATGAACTGTTATTATACTCTTATTAAGACTTATATACTACAATACCCATCCAATAATGGCTTATTACCTATAATCTATAACTAAATTATGTAGCAGTAATTAGAGTGAATTATGCCTTATTAAACCAAGAAATGCTAAGTAATGAACTAATAGCTGATATGGTACTGGCAGCTTATTACTATGTTATTAAGCACTAATTACTGTAGAGTAGGAAGTGCACTTATTACGCCCTTGCAAACTGATTCTTGACTACTTGTACGTTCTAGCATACATTTATTTGAATATTACACACTATTTTTCTGTTTGTTATTATTACCTTATTAAAGCTTATTACCTAAAATACCCATCCAATAACTACTGACTACTTATAATTTATAACTGGATTATTTAGCAGTAATTGGACCCAATAATTGCTAGCTAATGAATTAAGCTAGTGATTGACAATGAACTGGTAGCTTATTACTATGTTATTGTATGGCTGATTGATGAACTTGTACTTTCCCGGATAAATTTATCTACATATTACACCATTTTTCTCTTTTGCACAACATTCCTGGTGCCTGTTATTACGACCTTATTAAGGCTTATTACGACCTTATTAAAACTAAAATACTCATCCAATAACTGCTGATTACCTGTCTGTTTATTATTGGATTATTATGTAGTAATTAGAGTGAATTAAGCTTTATTAGGTTAATAATTGCTAGTTCATCAATCAAGCTAGTAGCTGATAATGAACTGGTAGCTTATTACTATGTTATTGTATAGCTGATTGATGAACTTGCACTTTACAGCATACATGTATTTGCCTATTACACACTTGGTGTTTGTTATTACAACCTTATTAAGGCTTATGAACTAAAATACCCATCCAAACCTGCTGATTACCAGACTGTTTATTATTGGATTATTATGTAGTAATTAGAGTGAGTTAAGCCTTATTAAGCCAATAATTGCTAGCTTATTAACCAAAATAGTAGCTAATAATGAATTGTTATTATACTCTTATTAAGGCTAAAATACCCTTCCAATAAAATTGGTTACCTATAATCTATAAATAGATTATTTAGAAAGAATTAGTGTGAATTAAGCCTTATTAAGCCAACTAGTTTATGCTAACGACTCAAGCTAGTAGCTGATACTCAAATGGCTGCTTATTACTGTGTTATTAAGCTGTAACTACTGTGGATTAGTCAGTGCACTTATTATGCCTTTGCAAGCTGGTTGTTGACTACTTAGCTACTTAGCTACTTAACTGCTAATTAACTGCCTGTTTATTACTATGTTATTAAGCAGTAGTTAGAGTGAATTAACCCTTATTAAGCCAATAGCTACTAGCTAACGAAAGGGTTCTGTAGCTGCTAATTAACTGCATGTTTATTACTATGTTATTAAGCATTAGTTAGATTGAATTAAGCCTTATTAAGACAATAGCTTCTAGCTAACAAAAGGGTTTTGTAGCTGCTAATTAACTGCCTGTTTATTACTACGTTATTAAGCAGTAGTTAGAGTGAATTAACCCTTATTAAGCCAATAGCTTCTAGCTAACAAAAGGGTTCTGTAGCTGCTAATTAACTGCCTGTTTATTAATATGTTATTAAGCAGTAGTTAGAGTGAATTAACCCTTAGTAAGCCAATAGCTACTAGCTAACAAAAGGGTTCTGTAGCTGCTAATTAACTGCCTGTTTATTACTATGTTATTAAGCAGTAGTTAGAGTGAATTAACCCTTATTAAGCCAATAGCTTCTAGCTAACAAAAGGGTTCTGTAGCTGCTAATTAACTGCCTGTTTATTACTATGTTATTAAGCAGTAGTTAGAGTGAATTAACCCTTAATAAGCCAATAGCTACTAGCTAACAAAAGGGTTCTGTAGCTGCTAATTAACTGCCTGTTTATTACTATGTTATTAAGCAGTTGTTAGAGTGAATTAACCCTTATTAAGCCAATAGCTACTAGCTAACAAAAGGGTTTTGTAGCTGCTAATTAACTGAATGTTTATTACTATGTTATTAAGCAGTAGTTAGAGTGAATTAACCCTTATTAAGCCAATAGCTTCTACCTAACAAAAGGGTTTTGTAGCTGCTAATAAACTGCCTGTTTATTACTATGTTATTAAGCATTAGTTAAATTGAATTAAGCCTTATAAAGCCAATAGCTTCTAGCTAACAAAAGGGTTTTGCAGCTGCTAATTAACTGCCTGTTTATTACTATGTTATTAACGGTAGTTAGATTGAATTAACCCTTATTAAGCCAATAGCTTCTAGCTAACAAAAGGGTTTTGTAGCTGCTAATTAACTGAATGTTTATTACTGCATTATTAAGCCATAATTAGGGTGAATGAAGTGTATTTCCGAGCACCTTTATTGGTGTAATGTATATAATGGTCTAACATGTCCATTATTAAGCTTCATTAATAATGGACACGCCCAGTTCATTTCCAGCCAAAACACTTTGCACTAGCAGAGTTTAAACACAACAAGCTCTTTTCTAGGCCTTCTTTGGAGGAACTGATGGAGCAGAGTGTTCCTCACTGTGGCAATCAGTTCCAATGACGATAATTAGATGGATTTAGTGGATCATGAGATCTGAACTCCATCAGAAGGCGAGCAGAGCTCATTCCGAAGATTCACTTTGTGTACAGACCACAGCGGAAAGTAGGTCAGCAAAGAGTCTTCTGCACACAGTCCGTACTGACCTCAGACCTGAGCCTGAAAGGTCAGCCAGAGACAGACTGCAAGGCAAACTCACTTAAACAAACAAATAAGCTATGAGCCAGTGCACAAGGCAAATACAGAACGCCAGAGGCTCAAAGACTCAGAGTTAACACAGGGTTTAGGAAGTGACAGAGAGAAACAGGGCCGGGAGTTGAAACTGGCTGCACCGAATACCACAACGCTTATGAATCACAGCCTCCTCAGCTTCTAACAAACCAGATCTCTGCTACAGAATTCGGTGTCCAGTATGCCGGACATTCGGATTTAGATGTGTAAAAAATGTGGAACGTTTACTATATTCTCCAAAGTGTTCACTCATTCACACGCATATGAACTTGAATATGAGCGACGTCCCATTCTTAGTCCATAGGCTTTAATATGATGTCGGCCCAACCTTTGCAGCTATAACAGCTTCAGCTCTTCTGGGAAGTCTCTCCACTCGGTTTAGGAGAGTGTTTATGGGAATTGGTGAGATCAGACACTGATGTTGGATGAGAAGGTCTGGCTCACAGTTTCCGCTCTAATTCATCCCAAAGGTGTTCTATCAGGTTGAGGCCAGGACTCTGTGCAGGCTAGTCAAGTTCTTCCACACAAAACTCGCCCCTCCATGTCTTTATGGAGCTGCTCTGTGCACTGGTGGGCGGCCATGTTGGAACAGGAAGGGGTCGTCCCCAAACTGTCCCCACAAAGTTGGGAGCATGAAATTGTCCAGAATCTCTTGGTCTACTGAAGCATTAAGAGTTTCTTTCACTGGAACTGAAGGTCCGAGCCCAACTCCTGAAAAACAACCCTATACCATAATCCCCCCTCCACCAAACTTTATACCAGTAGTCAGACAAGAATCGTTTTCCAGACTCGTCCATCGGATTGCCAGACGAAGAAGCGTGATTGGTCACAGTAGAAACCCATAACAGTGAGTTTGGTCATGTGTCTGTTTCTTTCAAGCTACAGTTCCTGAGAAAGAATTGTCCCAGTGTATACTTGATGTTTGGAATGTGCAGGATAGGTCAAAGAAGAATTATATTTCTTTCTTTCCTTCTTTCTTTCTTTCTTGTGTCTGTGATTGAGATTGTTAAGCCGCTGGAAGTTTTCCTTTCAGCTTTCCGGCAGCCAAAATGAGGTCTGTCACTCAATCATTTTAAACTTTTAAATCTAACCACCTTCAGACAGCCTGTAGCTGTTTTACTTAATCTTACTTTTTCTTAATATTTATGTCTTGCTTTATTTTTCTTTATTATTTTGATTTCTTTTATTAATTTAATTTTATTTTATTTTAATATCTTGTTTTTTTCTCCTAACTTTCCTTTGAACTATTTTACTTTTTTTATTGTTTGTAATCTCTTAGCTTCTTTTTATCTTAATTTCTTACTAATTAAGTCTTAACTTTGATCTATTTTTAGTATGACTATTATTAGTTCTATTTTTATATTCACTGTAATTTTAAGGTATATTAGCTACTTTCCTCTCAGTTGTTTTAATTTATAATGATTACATTTTGGTTTTATTTTTCATGTCAGTCCCTGTTCATGTAATTTTTTTTATTTTTATTTTATTATATCTTATTTTTTTCTGTTAAATTTCTTTTGAACTACTTTACTTTTTTATTATTTGTAATCTCTTACCCTCTTTTTATCTTCATTTCTTACTAATTAAGTCTTAATGTTTATCTATTTTAGTATTATTATTAGTTCTATTTTTATATTCACTGTTACTTTTTTCATTTTCATTTAATGTATATTAGCTACTTTCTTCTCAGTTGTTTTAATTTATAATGATTAAATTTTGTTTTTATTTTTCATGTCAGTCCCTGTTTATGTAAATGCTTGGCTATGTTGAAAATTAGCGTTGCCCTCAAAGTACGTCCGAGCTAAAATAAAACTTGTTTGATTGATTGATTGAGGTCAACTATGGAATGAGTTTCAGTCACGTTTTGGAACAACACGCAAAATAAACTGCCGAAGGCAACAGCCACATTAGTCTAATATAAGCTGTTTTTTGGTCTATGTTTCATGACATGCCAGTATATGTCAGGATGGTTTGCATACCGGTTTACGAGTGGAGTAACTCACGCAAAGTCAATGCAATGTCTACGTTGCATGATCTCGATGCAATGTCAATGCAATGTCTACGTTCTCTTGCATCACTTGCGTTAAACCTGGTTTTGCCGTGCTGTAGGCTAGTTTAGGAGGGAATGTTGGAAATGTTGCCCGAGAGAACAAATAGCTGTATCTGCATTCAATCCGATTCTTTTGTTCTTTGTTATTTTGTCTTTCCACCAAATTCACTGGGAAATTCACTTTTTCCACCAAATTCTGTGGAAATTAAGCAAATTTTCAGATTTAAAAATATGCTGGGATATTTCCAACTGGGTAAACCCATTTGCCACAGCTCTACTACACTCTACTACACAGTCCTGGTCTTGACTCAGACTCTACTACACAGTCCTGGTCTTGACTCAGACTCTACTACAAAGTCCTGGTCTTGACTCAGACTCTACTACAAAGTCCTGGTCTTGACTCAGACTCTACTACAAAGTCCTGGTCTTGACTCAGACTCTACTACAATGTCCTGGTCTTGCCGCAGACTCTACTACAAAGTCCTGGTCTTGCCTCAGACTCGGTGTGTTCAGGTCTCAGTCTTGACTCGAAATTAAGTAGTACAGAGTGTTGGTCCTGACTCAGACTCAATGTGTCCAGTTCTTGGTCTTGACTCAGACTCTACTACAAAGTCTTGGCCTTGACTTGAAATTGTCTGCTACGAAATCTTTGACTTTACTCAATGTGTCCAATCCTCTTCAGACTCTACTACAAAATCCAAAGTCCAAAATGTTGAGCAAATTTTGAAATTTCAAAATATGCTGGGATGTGTCCAACTGGGTGAACCAATTTTAAATCCCAAGTCACCACTCCTGTTCTCGATCTTGACTCAGACTCTACTACAAAGCTCTGGTCTTGAGTCAGACTCAGCTACTACAAAGCCCTGGTCTTGACTCAGACTCAAGGTGGTCAGGTCTTAGTCTTGACTTGTAATTGAGTACTACAAAGTCTTGGTCTTGACTCAGGCTTAATGTGTCCAGTTCTCAATCTTGACTCAGACTCTACTACAATGTCCTGGTCTTGATTCAGACTAAGCTACTACAAAGCCCTGGTCTTGATTTAGACTTAACTACTACAAAGCCCTAGTCTTGACTTAGACTCAGCTACTAAAAAACTCTGGTCTTGATTCAGACTCAGCTACTACAAAGCCCTGGTCTTGATCCAGACTCAAGGTGGTCAGGTCTCAGTCTTGACTTAAAGTTGAGTACTACAAAGTCTTCAACTTTAATCAGGCTTGATGTGTCCAGTCCTCAGCCTTGACTCAGACTCTACTACAAAGTCCTGGTCTTGAGTCGGACTCGGCTACTACAAAGTGTTGACCTTGAGCCAGATTCAGCTACTACAAAGCCTTGGTCTTGACTCAGACTTAATGTGTCCAGTTGTCAGTCTTGACCCAGACTTGTTACAAAGTCCTGGTCTTGACTTAGACTCACTGTGTTCAAGTCTTGACTCAGACACTGCTACAGTCTTTGTATTGTCTTGGACTCTATGACTACAAAGTTTTGATCTGGAGTCTAACACGACCTCTATAAAGTCTTAATCTTGACTCAAAGTTGATGTTTCCAGTTCTTTGTCTTGACTCACACTCGACTACTGCAAAGTCTTGGTTTTGACACTGACTCACCTCCTGACTGTCCTGACTACAACACTAACTGACATTTTTCTCTCATGAGTCACTTGCCATCACATCAGATTTTGGCATGCTATGAGCTACTTTTGGAAGGAATGTTGGCACTGCATGCAAGATAAGATATCTAAAGATAAGACAACTTTCCCACACAATGACAGTTCAAGGCACCCTAAGTAAGGAAGAGCAGTAAAAGCTACCACTATCACCCACTGAATAGCAGCTGTAACCTTGACTTCATGTGTCCACATATCAGTCTTGACCTGGACTTGATGGCTTCAGGTCTCAATCTTGATTCAGACTCATGCCCAGGTCTTGGTCATGGCTCAGACTTGATGTAACTGGGTCTTCATGTGGACTCCTAAGTCAGATTCAATGTGTCCAGGACTCAATCTTAAGTCAAACGCAATGTGTCAACGTCTTGGTCTTGACGTGGACCTAACAAATATAAAATATTGGTCTTAACTCAGGCTTGATGTGTCCAAGTTTTTTTTCTTGACTTGGGCTCAGTGTGCCCAGGATTTGGTCTTGGCTCTGACTTTATGTCCTGATCTTTGTCCTGATTTGGTTTTCTTTCAGACTGTATGTGTCCAAGTCTCAGTCTTGACCCTGACTTGATGGGTTCAGGTCTCAGTCTTGATTCAGACTCATGCCCAGGTCTTGGTCTCAACTCAGACTTGATGTGTCCAAGTTTTCTTGACTTGAGCTCAGTTTGCCCAGGATGCCCAGGATTTGGTCTTTGCTCTGACTATTTGTCCAGATCTTGTGTCTAAGTCTCGGTCTTGACCCTGACTTGATGGGTTTAGGTCTTGGTTTTGATTCAGACTCACCTCTATTTGGTCTTGATTACAACTCTACCTAATGTTCTCTCATGAGACATGTCTATTTTCGCCACTTGTGTTTTGCACACAGCGAAATTCGACTTCCACATTTAACCCATCCCTGCAGTGAAACAACCACATATACACACACTAGGGGGCAGTGAGCACACTTGCCTGGATCGGTGGGTAGCCCTGTCCACAGCGCCTGGGCAGCAAGTGTGGGCTTAGGTGCCTTTCTCAAGGGGCACTTCAGTCGTGTGCCATTGGCCTAGGGGATCGAACTGGCAACCTTCTGGTCACAAGACCGGATCTCTAACCTTCAGCCCATGGTTGCCCCTGCGTTGTCATCTACAATTAACATTTATTAGAGACTATGTTTTCCTTTTCTTGCTATTTGCTTTTGTGTTGCAGTCTTGTAGCAGTGAATTCAAACTGAAACACTTGAGGAGTTCAATCTACACCGACTGATGAATGTGAAGCAAAACCGGTTTGTTGCCTTCGGCAGTTTATTTTGGTTACTGCTGAAATACAGTACTTAGCAAAAGTTGGCCTTCAGTTGTTAAAGCTCCAGTCAAAACAGCCAATAAGGGCAAGACACTCATTTTTCCAAGAGACGCTTCTAAGGAGCTTGAATATGATATAATGCACTTGCATAAGAAAGACAATATAAAAGAGAAAATTGAGAAAATGGGATAATAATAATAAAAATAATAGTAATAAATAATGCAATACCCTGTAGACCACCAAAACTCAGATAAAGAGCACTCTAACTCTTAGTCTTGACTCAGACTCAACTACTACAAAATCTTGGTTTTGATTCAGACTTGACGTGTCTGGTTCTCTGGCCTTATGGATCCAGGTCTTGGTCTTGATTCTGTCTTTATGTGTCTAGCTCTCAATCTTAACTTGGTCTTATGTGTCCAGGTCTTGGTTTTCTTTCAGCATTTATGTGTCCAGGTTTTGGTCTTGACCCTGACTTTATTGGTCCAAGTCTCAGTCTTGATTCAGAATGTGTGTCCAGGTCTTGGTTTTGACTCAGACTGGCCTCAAATGGTTCAGATTAAAACACTACCTGATGTTCTGTCATGAGAAACTTGATAGTATGTCTATTTTCGGCATGCCATTGGCTATTTTTGGAAGGAATGTTGTCACTGCATGTGAGAAAAGGTATCTAATGAAAACATCTGCATTGGCACCTACAGTGAATACATTTGTTACAGGCTTTGCTTGTTTCTTAGGCGCTGCAATGCCCTCTGAAACCTTTGTAGCAGTAAAACTGAAAGTGAATTTTGTTAGTTTATTTTGGTTACTGCTCATATTCAGTACTTAAAATAAGTCACCTTTCATTTTCACCTCTCACTCTTGGTCTTGGTCCTATTGTGTTTAAGTCTTAGTCACACTAAACGTGGAAATCCACTATTTCATACAAATACTAGTTTTTATACAATCAAGACAACTTTGACTCAGGGTATTTAATTAGAGCTCAGTACGGTCCAGTTAGAACAGGGTGTTTAATTAGAGTCAGTAAGGTCCAGTTAGAACAGGGTGTTTAATTAGAGTCAGTAAGGTCCAGTTAGAACAGTGTGTTTAATTAGAGTCAGTATGGTCCAGTTAGAACAGTGTGTTTAATTAGAGTCAGTAAGGTCCAGTTAGAGCAGGGTGTTTAATTAGAGTCAGTAAGGTCCAGTTAGAACAGGGTGTTTAATTAGAGTCAGTACGGTCCAGTTAGAACAGGGTGTTTAATTAGAGACAGTAAGGTCCAGTTAGAACAGGGTGTTTAATTAGAGACAGTAAGGTCCAGTTAGAACAGGGTGTTTAATTAGAGTTAGTACAGTCCAGTTAGAACAGGGTGTTTAATTAGAGTTCAGTCTGGTCCAGTTAGAACAGGGTGTTTAATTAGAGTTCAGTACGGTCCAGTTAGAACAGGGTGTTTAATTAGAGTCAGTACGGTCCAGTTAGAACAGGGTGTTTAATTAGAGTTCAGTACGGTCCAGTTAGAACAGGGTGTTTAATTAGAGTCAGTACGGTTCAGTTAGAACACGGTGTTTAATTAGAGTTCAGTACGGTCCAGTTAGAACAGGGTGTTTAATTAGAGTTCAGTACGGTCCAGTTAGAACAGAGTGTTTAATTAGAGTTCAGTACGGTCCAGTTAGAACAGGGTGTTTAATTAGAGTTCAGTACGGTCCAGTTAGAACAGGGTGTTTAATTAGAGTCAGTACGGTTCAGTTAGAACAGGGTGTTTAATTAGAGTTCAGTACGGTCCAGTTAGAACAGGGTGTTTAATTAGAGTCAGTATGGTCCAGTTAGAACAGGGTGTTTAATTAGATTCAGTAAAGTCCAGTTAGAACAGGGTGTTTAATTAGATTCAGTAAAGTCCAGTTAGAACAGGGTGTTTAATTAGAGTTCAGGACGGTCCAGTTAGAACAGGGTGTTTAATTAGAGTCAGTACGGTTCAGTTAGAACAGGGTGTTTAATTAGAGTTCAGTACGGTCCAGTTAGAACAGGGTGTTTAATTAGAGTCAGTATGGTCCAGTTAGAACAGGGTGTTTAATTAGATTCAGTAAAGTCCAGTTAGAACAGGGTGTTTAATTAGAGTTCAGTACGGTCCAGTTAGAACAGGGTGTTTAATTAGAGTCAGTACGGTCCAGTT
Organism: Megaleporinus macrocephalus; assembly: GCA_021613375.1. Classification (NCBI taxonomy): domain Eukaryota; kingdom Metazoa; phylum Chordata; class Actinopteri; order Characiformes; family Anostomidae; genus Megaleporinus; species Megaleporinus macrocephalus. The sequence continues at coordinate 47,651,996 of CM038708.1, forward strand.
AGAACAGGGTGTTTAATTAGAGTCAGTACGGTCCAGTTAGAACAGGGTGTTTAATTAGAGTCAGTACGGTCCTGTTAGAACAGGGTGTTTAATTAGAGTCAGTACGGTCCAGTTAGAACAGGGTGTTTAATTAGAGTCAGTACGGTCCTGTTAGAACAGGGTGTTTAATTAGAGTCAGTGAGGTCCAGTTAGAGGAGATCTCCTCAGGCTGGTCTGGATCGTCATCATCTCTAACGTGTGTTCTGATTCAGTGGTGTATCCTGTTTACTGAAGTAGTCTAGTATCAGCATCTCATACCATCAGCTACTGAAACACCAACACACCACACATGCCGTTCAGTATATTTCAGTATATTTAAATGCAGAACTGAATTAATTATTCATAGAACTACAAATAAATGCGTTTTACTCACTTCAATAAAAACAAGGGCTACATAAAAAATTTAAATTTAAATTTTTTGTAACGTGCTTATTTATAGAAAAAGTAAATAAAAATAACAATAAAAATTTGGAGCTGCCTGTGAGAATAATCATTCCGACTGCTTCGTCTCACTTCGGACCTAGCCTGTGTGCTCTCCACACTCCTAAATCTGTTTGGGTCTGCATTTGACAACACCTAGACTGCGGCCCACCTATTAGTGACCTCTGCTCTACATGAACAACTATAGGAAAACTGTCAGAAGAAGCCGAAGTGCTGATTGGGGGATGAAACGTTCATAATATTAAAACCACCTCTTTGTATTTACACTCATTGTCCATGTTATCAGCTCCACTGACCATACAGGAGCACTACGAAGTTATTACTTCTTTCAAAGTAAGATATTCGTGTTACTTTATATTGTATGTATGATTATTTACATCTGTTCTAATCAGATCTGATGTTCTTACTAGTGAACGTACACTTATTTCAACAATCTGAGTCGTTATTCTTTATTATTAATAGTAATTGGGAGATGTTTATATTTAAATGGGGTGATATAAATAGTATTTTGTCCATACAGTCGCACTGTTTGAAACTGGATAGCACGTGCCTGAAGCAGTAGCCCTGAGGAAGCGGTGGATCAATTATTTTTCTGTAAGTTCTAAATTAGCTTATTATGCCCGTGGGTCATACCAATAGCAAATGGGCGCAAACAGATTTGCGTCTAGCCAAATTAGCGGCACGCCGTTAGATTGAAGTTGCGCTGGCAGGAAAATAAGGCTCTACTCTTATTACAAGAGCAAACCCTTATATCGCTGGTATATGATGTCCATACCCCGCAAGGTGGTCCAGTTTCCTGCAAAGTGGTCTGGTGGATTTACACTGTTAATAATTTCACCCTACAACTACAACAAACATCAAATAACTTCTACATTAATAAACAAAGATATTAAAATCATCAGGATATTCTTAAAATAATCTTTGGATGTAAAACTGGACACCGCTACTTTGAATACCCTACAAAAATATATATTCATTTCATTGGCTTTATTTCAGTTATTATTTTGGATCAATTTTATTTATTAATTGATTTTACTTTGGATATTAGTGCAAGTGCATAACGCCGGGAGCCAATCAAAATGCAGTATGCTTTCAGCCAATAAGAACACAGGTAAATCAAAATGGAGGTTACTGGTAGCCAATCAGAATGGAGGATACTGTCAGCCAATCAAAAATACCGGTCAAAAATACCAGGATACCGGTATACTGCACCAGATCAGCACTAGACCCACTTAGACCAGCATGAACCAACACCAGATCAGCACTAGACCCACTTAGACCAGCATGAACTAACACCAGATCAGCACTAGACCCACTTAGACCAGCATGAACCAACACCAGATCAGCACTAGACCCACTTAGACCAGCATGAACTAACACCAGATCAGCACTAGACTCACTTAGACCAGCATGAGCCAACACCAGATCATCACTAGACCCACTTAGACCAGCATGAACCAACACCAGATCAGAACTAGACCCACTTAGACCAGCATCAACCAGAATTGGCCCACTTAGAATAGCACATACCAGAAATAGAGCCACTTAGACCAGCACATCTCAGAACTAGACCCACTTAGACCAGCATAAACCAAAATTGGCCCACTTAGAATAGCACATACCAGACCTAGACTTACTTAGACCAGCACATACCAGAACTAGACCCACTTAGACCAGCACATACCAGAACTAGACCCACTTAGACCAGCACATACCAGAACTAAACCAACTTAGACCAGCATAAACCAGAATTGGCCCACTTAGAATAGCACATACCAGAACTAGACCCACTTAGACCAGCATAAACCAGACCTAGACCCACTTACACCAGCATAAACCAAAATTGGCCCACTTAGAATAGCACATACCAGAACTAGACCCACTTAGACCAGCACATACCAGAACTAAACCAACTTAGACCAGCATAAACCAGAATTGGCCCACTTAGAATAGCACATACCAGAACTAGACCCACTTAGACCAGCATGAACCAACACCAGATCAGCACTAGACCCACTTAGACCAGCATGAACCAACACCAGATCAGCACTAGACCCACTTAGACCAGCATGAGCCAACACCAGATCATCACTAGACCCACTTAGACCAGCATGAGCCAACACCAGATCAGAACTAGACCCACTTAGACCAGCATCAACCAGAATTGGCCCACTTAGAATAGGACATACCAGAACTAGAGCCACTTAGACCAGCACATCTCAGAACTAGACCCACTTAGACCAGCATAAACCAAAATTGGCCCACTTAGAATAGCACATACCAGACCTAGACTTACTTAGACCAGCACATACCAGAACTAGACCCACTTAGACCAGCACATACCAGAACTAGACTCACTTAGACCAGCACATACCAGAACTAGATCCACTTAGACCAGCATAAACCAGACCTAGACCAACTTAGACCAGCATAAACCAAAATTGGCCCACTTAGAAAAGCACATACCAGAACTAGACCCACTTAGACCAGCATAAACCAGACCTAGACCCACTTACACCAGCATAAACCAAAATTGGCCCACTTAGAATAGCACATACCAGAACTAGACCCACTTAGACCAGCACATACCAGAACTAAACCAACTTAGACCAGCATAAACCAGAATTGGCCCACTTAAAATAGCACATACCAGAACTAGACCCACTTAGACCTGCACATACCAGAACTAAACCAACTTAGACCAGCATAAACCAGAATTGGCCCACTTAGAATAGCACATACCAGAACTAGACCCACTTAGACCAGCATAAACCAGACCTAGACCAACTTAGAGCAGCATATACTTACACTAGTATGAACCAGCACCAGATCAGCACCAGACACACTTAGACCAGCATAACCCATCTTAGATGGAATGCATACTTATTATCATTCAGGGGCGTCTACGATCAACCATAACATTAAAATACCTCCTTATATCTACACACACTGTCCATTTTATCAGCTCCACTGATCATACAGTCAAATCAAATCAAGAGGCTTTTATTGTGATTCCACCTCCATACAAATACACAGTGGAGTGAAATTACGTTCCTCCAGGAACAACACGGTAGAACACAGAACACAGAACACAGAACACAAAACACAAAACACAAAACACAGAACACAGAACACAGAACACAGAACACAGAGTACAGACTGTAGTAACAGACTGTAATCTAGGAACATCTTTCTTTCTTCATGAAAAACCTGTTGTTTACATTTTATCATACTGATAAAACATATTTCTATGATTTGTTAGTTGGTGGGTATTGCAATATTTTGTGTGGAAATATTGTATCGATTAACAGCTATTAATATTTTACTTTATAGCCATAAAGGAAAGTTTTTATGACAGCGTTAATCAGTCTGTCAGATGGTCCCACTTTCCCACTCTTATCTCATTAGATAAGAAAGATTTGGTGTTGGTAATAAATCATACATATCACAATATATGCAAAATTACATTAACGATGTACTGTGACATAAGTGTTGTGATAATATCGTATGGTGGAGATTGTCACCCATATATTATAGTAGAGCAGTTGAAGCTCTATAGGGTATACAAAAGTATGTATTTGTTGAAATAAATAGTAATTATTATTAATTATATGAAATATTTATCTATATATCTATATAAGCTCTAACTGATCTACCAATTTATTAATTTATCTATTATGTATTTATATTAAGTAAATAAGGAAACCATTAACATTAATTTGTCATCTACTTATTCATTAATTTGTTTAATAAAAATATATATATAAATAAACTAATTAATTGGTGTGCCCAACAGAGCTCAAACTGATTTATCTATTTATTTATTTATTTGTATGTTTGTTTAATTTTTTTCTACATGTATTCATTGATTAATTTAGTAAAAATAAATACATAAATATATTAATTAATTGGTGTATCCAATAAAGCTCCAACTGATGTATCTATCTATTTATTTATTTATTTATTTATTTGTATGTTTGTTTAAATTTTTTTCTACATGTATTTATTTATTAATTTAATATAAATAAAAAAAACATGTAAAAAAATAAAATCAGTGTTATCCATAGAGCTTTAACTGTTCTACTAATTTACTTACTTATTTACTAGTTAAATTGAAAAAATGAATAAATGAATCAGTAAACAAATAATTTTATATCTATAATTCTATAAAACTGTATTCTATAGTTATTCTTGGCTTTTTGCATTTAATACAATTATAAATATATTATATATCAAAAATTAAAATAGAATGGAGTTTTTGTTACTTTTAACTAACCAAAGTGTTCAGAAGTGAACCAAAACTGTACAAACAATAACTTCAGTGACACAAAATCAACAATAACAAAGTATTTTTAATGATTGACCCAGAAATCATTGCACGTCCAAACAACAAATATTTAGTTCAATCATTTTAGCGTTCAGGTCCCAGTATTAATCATGTATGTGAGAATAACTTTCAAGTTTATTATTTATTATTGATACCAAACATCCCCAAACAATCCCTTAGTGGCCCTCAACGACCCTCCACTGCCACCTACTGCTCAGCCGAGACAGCTCTCGAGTATTTTCTTAAACAAATGTCCTCATTTAAATGCATTTCACTCAAAAATGAAGGCTGTTTATTCAGGGAGCACTTTTATTTGTACAAGGCTTTTATCTTTACAGGCTGAACCTGCTTCCCTTCCACGGAGTATTGTTGTTTTACTGAAATATATGTTTACAACAGTTTTTACAGAGAGAGAGAGAGAATTAGTCAACCAGCATTGAGACATAATTCATATAAAATGTTCAAAAGAAAATATAACAATTGATATCTTTTTATATCTGCTTTTTATTCGTTTTTACAGATGCGTCAAATCATTACACGTACTACGGCTTTAGAAATTCATTCTATGGTTCACACAAAATAGCTTCACTGCTCAGATATCATTGCTGTCCGGTAAAAAAAAAACATCTCCATTTTTGGCCATTTTTATTTTTCTACATCATACAAACACGACGGCCGCCGTTCACATGGTGTACGAATTTCATGATGAATGGACCAATAGAAATGCTCCGAAATAGCTTGGAAAGATTTCTGGTTCCATAGACTTACATTGAAAGTTAAGAAAGTTTTGTTCTCTCCTGTAAAGTTGCCGTTTTGGGGATACTTGTTTTTCTTTGGACAGCAACGATATAAATATATATATATATAGCATTTCATACAAAAACTAGACTTTATACTGAGAATTCCAAAGTTGTTTTTTTTTTTTTTACCAAATTCCTGTGTAATTAATTAAGTAATTAAGATGTAAACATACTCATTCCGAGTGGTTTGATGTGTGGGATATTTTGGCGAAACTTGGCCCAATCAAAACTCTTTACAGTAGTAGTGATGGGAACCAGACGTCTGAAGAGTTTTATGCCTCTAAAAGTTTAAAATTATGCAACTTGATGTCGAAAACTTTGTTATCCAGCAACACGTTGGGCAGATTTTTAAAAAATTTATTTAAGGTGGAGGGGTACATGCATGGCGTCCTAAGGCAAACTAGTCCCCAAACAAAACTTATAATATATATACAGTAAACATGAAACATGAACTTGAGAGTCACATGTTATAGTAACATGTTATAAAGTTTGAGTCACTGTGAAAGTGATACAAGGTGAAATCACAAGAATTGAAGATTCCACCTTAAACAGTCCAGCAGTTTATACCAGTGACTAAATGCTGCCCAGACTAAATGTTCTGTACTGTTTAAGGTGGAACGGAAGATTCCACCTTAAATAGTGCAGCCATTGTATTCGGGTGACTAAATTCACAAATTGAAATGGCTCAACTTTAAATTCCACCTTAAATGGTGCAGTATTCTGGTGACTATAGGCAAAGATTGTAACTCCTGCACCATTTAAGGTGGAACGGAATATTTCATCTTATACAACACAGCTGTTGTACTCCAGTGACTAAATACATACGTTGAAATTTTGGAGCCATTTAAGGTGGAAAGCATGGATTCAAATTCCAGTATCATTTAAGGTGGAGCAAGGGTTTCAACCTTAAACGCCGCAGTACACAGGTGACCAAATGCGCAGATTTAAACTGCTGCACTGTTTAAGGTGGAATCTTTGGTTCCACCTTAAATGGTGAAGCAGTTGTACTCCAGTGATGAGATGCACAGATTGAAATTGCAGCATATGTTAAGATTTCTGTAACATTTAAGGTGGAACTGAAGATTTCAGTGCACTATACCGGCCACTAGCTGCATAGATGGAAATTGCTGCACCGTTTAAGGTGGAATGGAAGATTACATCTTATACAACACAGCAGTTGAAATTTCTAGGCTGTTTAAGGTGGAACCTTCCATTCTAACAGATTCCACCTTAAACGATGCAGCAGTTGTTTTCCAGTCACTATATGCATAGATTAAAGATTCCACCTTAAATAGCTCAGCAGATGTATTCCTGTGACTGAATGCATTAAGTAAAATTATAGCCCCGTTTAAGGTGGAACAGAAGGTTCCGCCTTAAGTAGCTCAGCAGATGTATTCCCGTAACTGAATGCATGGAGTGAAATTAAAGCCCCGTTTAAGGTGGAACAGAAGATTCCACCTTAAATAGTTTAGAAGATGTATTCCTGTGACTGAATGCATTAAGTAAAATTATAGCCCCGTTTAAGGTGGAACGGAAGATTTTACCTTAAATAGCTCAGCAGATGTATCCATGACTGAATGCAGGAATTGAAATTAAAGCCTCGTTTAAGGTGGAAAGGAGGATTCCACCTTAAATAGCTCAGCAGGTGTATCCGTGACTGAATGCAGGGATTGAAATTAAAGCCTCGTTTAAGGTGGAAAGCAGGATTCCACCTTAAATAGCTCAGCAGGTGTATCCGTGACTGAATGCAGGGATTGAAATTAAGGCCCTGTTTAAGGTGGAACGGATAATTCCACCTTAAATAGCTCAGCAGATGTATTCGTGACTGAATGGACGGATTGAAATTAAGGCCCCGTTTAAGGTGGAACGGAAGAGTAAATAAAAAACAGTGAACGGCCTCTCATCAAACCCCTCAGAATGACTTATTACACAGAAAGTAGAAAAATGGGTGGAATTCCCCTTTAACAGCTCCCCACACTTCAGGCTCATCTACAAAGCTGTGCTAGTAACGCTAATACAATCTGCAGCAAGTTCCTGTACAATATAAGGTGGTCCCCAGAAGTGATACTTGCCCACGCTAGCCTGCAATACACTGACAGTTTCTTTGGGAAGTGCGCTATAGTTACCAGGTAAACCGTCTACATGACACCCAGGTGAAGCTCACCGCTGACCCTGGTCAGATCCGAGCACGTCTCTCCTTAAATGCCTGATCGTTTAAAACTACACTAACAGCTGGCTGGTGAGGAAGGAGGCCCCTGCAGTGAGCAGGGTGTCGTCCCACTGTGGACCCTTTAAGGTCCCTTTAAGGTTTTTGGATGGAACTCGGTGGAGCTCAGCTCCGACCGGACGTGAAAGGTGTGCATTTACCTGGAAACCAAACGCACTCTGAAAGAAAGTGCTGCCCCCCGAGAGGAGTCAGCTGTTGTCTGCTTTCCGTAGGAGAGCCTGGTAGATGTCGGATTTTAAAAAGCGGGGGTAGCAGTCCTTCGCCATGAGGCTGTAGATCATCTTCTGCGCCGTGTCGAAGGAGTTCAGGTTCGGCTCGGAGATGTTGTTCGTTATGTTGGCGCGAGTCCCGCAGTCGATGTTGATCTGGAAGCCAGAATGCAGACGATCAGTTTTTAAAGTTTCTAAGGTATCGCATGTGGTTGCTGGAGTGTTGCTTGGTGGTTGCTGGAGGGTTGCTTGGTGGTTGCCAAGGTGTACCTAGGTGGTTGTTATATTATCACAAGTGGTTGATGTGTTTTTCTTTGTGGTTGCTAAGGTGTACCTAGGTGGTTGCTATAGTATCACAATTGGTTGCTGGAGGGTTGCTGGGTGGTTGCTAAGGTGTTCCTAGGTGGTTGCTATAGCATCACAAGTGGTTGATGGAGGGTTGCTTGGTGGTTGCTAAGGTGTTCCTAGGTGGTTGTTATATTATCACAAGTGGTTGCTGGGGTTTTCTTCGTGGTTGCTAAGTGGTACCTAGGTGGTTGCTATAGTATCACAATTGGTTGATGGAGGGTTGCTTGGTGGTTGCCAAGGTGTTCCTAGGTGGTTGTTTTATTATCACAAGTGGTTGCTGGGGTTTTCTTCGTGGTTGCTAAGTGGTACCTAGGTGGTTGCTATAGTATCACAATTGGTTGATGGAGGGTTGCTTGGTGGTTGCCAAGGTGTACCTAGGTGGTTGTTATATTATCACAAGTGGTTGATGTGTTTTTCTTTGTGGTTGCTAAGGTGTACCTAGGTGGTTGCTATAGTATCACAATTGGTTGCTGGAGTGTTGCTTGGTGGTTGCTAAGGTGTTTTTAGGTGGTTGCTATATTATCACAAGTGGTTGTTGGAGGGTTGCTTGGTGGTTGCTATAGGATCACCAGTGGTTGCTGGACTGTTGCTTGGTGGTTGCTAAGGTGTTCCTAGGTGGTTGCTATATTATCACAAATGGTTGCTTGTTTATTCTTTGTGGTTGCTATGGTGTTCCTAGGTGGTTGCTATAGTGTCACATTTGGTTGATGCAGGGTTGCTTGGTGGTTGCTAAGGTGTTCCTAGGTGGTTGCTATAGCATCACAAGTGGTTGATGGAGGGTTGCTTGGTGGTTGCTAAGGTGTTCCTAGGTGGTTGTTATATTATCACAAGTGGTTGCTGGGGTTTTCTTCGTGGTTGCTAAGTGGTACCTAGGTGGTTGCTATAGTATCACAATTGGTTGATGGAGGGTTGCTTGGTGGTTGCCAAGGTGTTCCTAGGTGGTTGTTTTATTATCACAAGTGGTTGCTGGGGTTTTCTTCGTGGTTGCTAAGTGGTACCTAGGTGGTTGCTATAGTATCACAATTGGTTGATGGAGGGTTGCTTGGTGGTTGCCAAGGTGTACCTAGGTGGTTGTTATATTATCACAAGTGGTTGATGTGTTTTTCTTTGTGGTTGCTAAGGTGTACCTAGGTGGTTGCTATAGTATCACAATTGGTTGCTGGAGTGTTGCTTGGTGGTTGCTAAGGTGTTTTTAGGTGGTTGCTATATTATCACAAGTGGTTGTTGGAGGGTTGCTTGGTGGTTGCTATAGGATCACCAGTGGTTGCTGGACTGTTGCTTGGTGGTTGCTAAGGTGTTCCTAGGTGGTTGCTATATTATCACAAATGGTTGCTTGTTTATTCTTTGTGGTTGCTATGGTGTTCCTAGGTGGTTGCTATAGTGTCACATTTGGTTGATGCAGGGTTGCTTGGTGGTTGCGAAGGTGTACCTAGGTGGTTGCTATAGTATCACAAGTGGTTGCTGTAGTGTTTATTGGTGGTTGCTATAGTGTCACAAGTGGTTGCTTGTTTATTCTTTGTGGTTGCTACGGGGTTCCTAGGTGGTTGCTATAGTATCACATTTAGTTGCTGGAGGGTAGCTTGGTGGTTGCGAAGGTGTACCTAGGTGGTTGCTATATTATCACAAATGGTTGCTTGTTTATTCTTTGTGGTTGCTAAGGTGTTCCTAGGTGCTTGCTATAGTATCACAAGTGGTTGCTGGAGGGTTGCTTGGTGGTTGCTATAGTATCACAAGTGGATGCTGGAGTGTTGCTTGGTGGTTGCTATAGTATCACAGTTGGCTGCTGGGGTTTTGCTTGGTGGTTTCTAAGGTGTTCTTAGGTGGTTGCTATAGTATCACAAGTGGTTGCTAGAGTGTTGCTTGATCCCATATGTTTGCTAGAATGTTGCTGTGAGGATGCTGTTGTATCATAAGTGGTTGCTATGTGGTTGCCACTGTATCCTAGGTGGTTGCTAAGGTGTCTGTTTGTTCATGTGGGGAAAAGGACATTTGAAAATAATAGGGTGGTGGATCATTCTCAGCACTGCAGTGACACTGACGTGGTGGTGGTGTGTTAGAGTGTGTTGTGCTGGTGTGAGTGGATCAGACACAGCAGTGCTGCTGCTGGAGTGTTTAAACACTGTGTCCACTCACTGTCCACTCTATTAGACACTCCTACTACTTGCTGGTCCACCTTGTAGATGTAAAGTCAGAGACAGTAGCTCATCTGCTGCTGCACAGTTTGTGTTCCTCTAGTTCTTCATCAGCTGGACTGCTGGACGCCGCCCACAGGACACTGCTGTCTGGATAGTTTTGGTTGGTGGACGATTCTCAGTCCAGCAGTGACACTGAGGTGTCTGATCCACTCCCACCAGCACCTCACACTCTAACACACCACCACCACGTCAGTGTCACTGCAGTGCTGAGAATGATCCACCTTCTTAATAGTATCTGCTCTGTGGGGGTCCTGTGGGGGTCCTGATCATTAAAGAACAGAGTAATAAAGTATACAGAGAATCAGATGAAGCTGATACAGTGGACAGTGAGTGGAGGTCATGTATGGTCAGTGGAGCTGATACAGTGGACAGTGAGTGGAGGTCCTGTATGGTCAGTGGAGCTGATACAGTGGACAGTGACTGGAGGTCCTGTATGGTCAGTGGAGCTGATACAGTGGACAGTGAGTGGAGCTCCTGTATGGTCAGTGGAGCTGATACAGTGGACAGTGAGTGGAGGTCCTGTATGGTCAGTGGAGCTGATACAGTGGACAGTGAGTGGAGCTCCTGTATGGTCAGTGGAGCTGATACAGTGGACAGTGAGTGGAGCTCCTGTATGGTCAGTGGAGCTGATACAGTGGACAGTGAATGGAGATAGAAGGAGGTGGTTAATCTGTGTATAAACATTTTAATCACATCCTTTCAAAGTCCAGTCCTAGTTTCTTCTCCTCCCGGCAGCACCAGGCAGCAGCTGAAGCAATCGCTCTGTAACATACCTGTCTGGGGGCCTCCACCTGCACGAACTCGGAGTAGATGCGGTTAGCCGCGCTGATCATCTCTGGTGTGTTCTTGATCTTCTTGTACTCCTCGCAGGCTTGCCAGAACAGGATGTTCTCCTCGCTGTACTCAGACTTCAGGAACTCCTGGAAGGCCAGCTGTCCAGCTACAAAGGAAAAAAAGATCTGACATTCTGGAGGGAAATCACTCGGACGCAGGCCGTGGTGGGGACACTGTGAGGGATTGTTGTGGTAATGAAAGCTGTGTGTAAGCTGGAGAAGATGGAAAACTCAAATTTGAATGTTCTCGCTGAGATTTGAATGAGCCAAAGAGCATTACATGTTTGAAGAATGGAAAGTGCTACAGAGCAGGTCGGCGGGAAGTGCTTCAGAGGTGCTGATGGGAACCAGACGTCTGAGAAATGAAATGATGCCTTTTCTTTTTTTTCCATGTATTAAGTATGAATAAATTCTGAAAATGATAATAATAATAATAATAATAATAATAATAATAATAATTTCTTGTACAATTGTTAAACAGAAAATGCAGTAGTGGTTTTACATATACACTACTGGTCAAACGCCTTAGTACGCTCCCAGTCAAAGGCTTAAGAACACTACCGGTCAACAGTTCTAGATGACTACCAGTTTAATAGACTACCAGTTAAAAACTTAGAACTGTTAAAAAACTGGGAGTGTGCTAAAACGTTTGACTGGTAGTGTACTAAAACGTTTGGCTGGTAGTGTACTAAAACGTTTGACTGCTAGTGTATCTAAAACGTTTGGCTGGTAGTGTATCTAAAACGTTTGACTGGTAGTGTTACTAAAACGTTTGACTGGTAGTGTTACTAAAACGTTTGTCTGGTAGTGTACTAAAACGTTTGACTGGTAGTGTATCTAAAAGATTTGGCTGGTAGTGTATCTAAAACGTTTGACTGGTAGTGTCCTAAAACGTTTGACTGGTAGTGTATCTAAAACGTTTGACTGGTAGTGTTACTAAAACGTTTGACTGGTAGTGTTACTAAAACGTTTGTCTGGTAGTGTACTAAAACGTTTGACTGGTAGTGTATCTAAAACGTTTGGCTGGTAGTGTATCTAAAACGTTTGACTGGTAGTGTCCTAAAACGTTTGACTGGTAGTGTATCTAAAACGTTTGACTGGTAGTGTTACTAAAACGTTTGTCTGGTAGTGTATCTAAAACGTTTGACTGGTAGTGTCCTAAAACGTTTGACTGGTACTGGTAGTGTATCTAAAACGTTTGGCTGGTAGTGTATCTAAAACGTTTGACTGGTAGTGTATCTAAAACGTTTGGCTGGTAGTGTACTAAAACGTTTGACTGGTAGTGTACTAAAACGTTTGACTGGTAGTGTATCTAAAACGTTTGGCTGGTAGTGTATCTAAAACGTTTGGCTGGTAGTGTACTAAAACGTTTGACTGGTAGTGATCTAAAACGTTTGACTGGTAGTGTACTAAAACGTTTGACTGGTAGTGTATCTAAAACGTTTGTCTGGTAGTGTATCTAAAACGTTTGACTGGTAGTGATCTAAAACGTTTGTCTGGTAGTGTACTAAAACGTTTGTCTGGTAGTGTACTAAAACGTTTGACTGGTAGTGTACTAAAACGTTTGACTGGTAGTGTATCTAAAACGTTTGGCTGGTAGTGTATCTAAAACGTTTGACTGGTAGTGTCCTAAAACGTTTGACTGGTAGTGTATCTAAAACGTTTGACTGGTAGTGTTACTAAAACGTTTGTCTGGTAGTGTATCTAAAACGTTTGACTGGTAGTGTCCTAAAACGTTTGACTGGTAGTGTATCTAAAACGTTTGACTGGTAGTGTACTAAAACGTTTGACTGGTAGTGTATCTAAAACGTTTGGCTGGTAGTGTATCTAAAACGTTTGACTGGTAGTGTATCTAAAACGTTTGGCTGGTAGTGTACTAAAACGTTTGACTGGTAGTGTACTAAAACGTTTGACTGGTAGTGTACTAAAACGTTTGACTGGGAGTGTATCTAAAATGTTTGGCTGGTAGTGTACTAAAACGTTTGACTGGTAGTGATCTAAAACGTTTGACTGGTAGTGTACTAAAACATTTGACTGGTAGTGTATCTAAAACGTTTGTCTGGTAGTGTATCTGAAACGTTTGACTGGTAGTGATGTAAAACGTTTGTCTGGTAGTGTACTAAAACGTTTGTCTGGTAGTGTACTAAAACGTTTGACTGGTAGTGTATCTAAAACGTTTGGCTGGTAGTGTACTAAAACGTTTGACTGGTAGTGTATCTAAAACGTTTGACTGGTAGTGATCTAAAACGTTTGACTGGTAGTGTACTAAAACGTTTGGCTGGTAGTGTATCTAAAACGTTTGACTGGTAGTGTCCTAAAACATTTGACTGGTAGTGTATCTAAAACGTTTGTCTGGTAGTGTATCTGAAACGTTTGACTGGTAGTGATCTAAAACGTTTGACTGGTAGTGTACTAAAACGTTTGTCTGGTAGTGTATCTAAAACGTTTGGCTGGTAGTGTACTAAAACGTTTGACTGGTAGTGTATCTAAAACGTTTGGCTGGTAGTGTACTAAAACGTTTGACTGGTAGTGTATCTAAAATGTTTGGCTGGTAGTGTACTAAAACGTTTGACTGGTAGTGTATCTAAAACGTTTGACTGGTAGTGATCTAAAACGTTTGACTGGTAGTGTACTAAAACGTTTGACTGGTAGTGATCTAAAACGTTTGACTGGTAGTGTATCTAAAACGTTTGACTGGTAGTGTACTAAAACGTTTGACTGGTAGTGTATCTAAAACGTTTGGCTGGTAGTGTACTAAAACGTTTGACTGGTAGTGTACTAAAACGTTTGACTGGTAGTGTATCTAAAACGTTTGGCTGGTAGTGTATCTAAAACGTTTGGCTGGTAGTGTACTAAAACGTTTGACTGGTAGTGATCTAAAACGTTTGACTGGTAGTGTACTAAAACGTTTGACTGGTAGTGTATCTAAAACGTTTGTCTGGTAGTGTATCTAAAACGTTTGACTGGTAGTGATCTAAAACGTTTGTCTGGTAGTGTACTAAAACGTTTGTCTGGTAGTGTACTAAAACGTTTGACTGGTAGTGTACTAAAACGTTTGACTGGTAGTGTATCTAAAACGTTTGGCTGGTAGTGTATCTAAAACGTTTGACTGGTAGTGTCCTAAAACGTTTGACTGGTAGTGTATCTAAAACGTTTGACTGGTAGTGTTACTAAAACGTTTGTCTGGTAGTGTATCTAAAACGTTTGACTGGTAGTGTCCTAAAACGTTTGACTGGTAGTGTATCTAAAACGTTTGACTGGTAGTGTACTAAAACGTTTGACTGGTAGTGTATCTAAAACGTTTGACTGGTAGTGTATCTAAAACGTTTGGCTGGTAGTGTACTAAAACGTTTGACTGGTAGTGTACTAAAACGTTTGACTGGTAGTGTACTAAAACGTTTGACTGGGAGTGTATCTAAAACGTTTGGCTGGTAGTGTACTAAAACGTTTGACTGGTAGTGATCTAAAACGTTTGACTGGTAGTGTACTAAAACATTTGACTGGTAGTGTATCTAAAACGTTTGTCTGGTAGTGTATCTGAAACGTTTGACTGGTAGTGATGTAAAACGTTTGTCTGGTAGTGTACTAAAACGTTTGTCTGGTAGTGTACTAAAACGTTTGGCTGGTAGTGTATCTAAAACGTTTGACTGGTAGTGTCCTAAAACATTTGACTGGTAGTGTATCTAAAACGTTTGTCTGGTAGTGTATCTGAAACGTTTGACTGGTAGTGATCTAAAACGTTTGACTGGTAGTGTACTAAAACGTTTGTCTGGTAGTGTATCTAAAACGTTTGGCTGGTAGTGTACTAAAACGTTTGACTGGTAGTGTATCTAAAACGTTTGGCTGGTAGTGTACTAAAACGTTTGACTGGTAGTGTATCTAAAACGTTTGACTGGTAGTGATCTAAAACGTTTGACTGGTAGTGTACTAAAACGTTTGGCTGGTAGTGTATCTAAAACGTTTGACTGGTAGTGATCTAAAACGTTTGACTGGTAGTGTACTAAAACGTTTGGCTGGTAGTGTATCTAAAACGTTTGACTGGTAGTGTCCTAAAACATTTGACTGGTAGTGTATCTAAAACGTTTGACCGGTAGTGTACTAAAACGTTTGGCTGGTGGTGTATCTAAAACGTTTGGCTGGTAGTGTACTAAAACGTTTGACTGGTAGTGTATCTAAAACGTTTGGCTGGTAGTGTACTAAAACGTTTGACTGGTAGTGTATCTAAAACGTTTGACTGGTAGTGATCTAAAACGTTTGACTGGTAGTGTACTAAAACGTTTGACTGGTAGTGTACTAAAACGTTTGGCTGGTAGTGTATCTAAAACGTTTGACTGGTAGTGTCCTAAAACATTTGACTGGTAGTGTATCTAAAACGTTTGACTGGTAGTGATCTAAAACGTTTGACTGGTAGTGATCTAAAACGTTTGACTGGTAGTATATCTAAAACGTTTGACTGGTAGTGATCTAAAACGTTTGACTGGTAGTGTACTAAAACGTTTGGCTGGTAGTGTATCTAAAACGTTTGACTGGTAGTGTCCTAAAACATTTGACTGGTAGTGTATCTAAAACGTTTGACCGGTAGTGTACTAAAACGTTTGGCTGGTGGTGTATCTAAAACGTTTGGCTGGTAGTGTACTAAAACGTTTGACTGGTAGTGTATCTAAAACGTTTGGCTGGTAGTGTACTAAAACGTTTGACTGGTAGTGTATCTAAAACGTTTGACTGGTAGTGATCTAAAACGTTTGACTGGTAGTGTACTAAAACGTTTGGCTGGTAGTGTATCTAAAACGTTTGACTGGTAGTGTCCTAAAACATTTGACTGGTAGTGTATCTAAAACGTTTGACTGGTAGTGATCTAAAACGTTTGACTGGTAGTGATCTAAAACGTTTGACTGGTAGTGTATCTAAAACGTTTGACTGGTAGTGTATCTAAAACGTTTGGCTGGTAGTGTATCTAAAATGTTTCACTGGTAGTGTATCTAAAACGATTGACTGGTAGTGTATCTAAAACGTTTGACTGGTAGTGTACTAAAACGTTTGACTGGTAGTGATCTAAAACGATTGACTGGTAGTGTATCTAAAACGTTTGACTGGTAGTGTATCTAAAACGTTTGGCTGGTAGTGTATCTAAAACGTTTGACTGGTAGTGTATCTAAAACGTTTGGCTGGTAGTGTACTAAAACGTTTGGCTGGTAGTGTATCTAAAACGTTTGACTGGTAGTGTACTAAAACGTTTGACTGGTAGTGTATCTAAAACGTTTGGCTGGTAGTGTACTAAAACGTTTGACTGGTAGTGTATCTAAAACGTTTGACTGGTATTGTATCTAAAACGTTTGACTGGTAGTGTATCTAAAACGTTTGACTGGTAGTGTAGCTAAAACGTTTGACTGGTAGTGTATCTAAAACGTTTGACTGGTAGTGTATCTAAAATGTTTGGCTGGTAGTGTATCTAAAACGATTGACTGGTAGTGTATCTAAAACGTTTGACTGGTAGTGTATCTAAAACGTTTGACTGGTAGTGTATCTAAAACGTTTGACTGGTAGTGTACTAAAATGTTTGTCTGGTAGTGTATCTAAAACTTTGGCTCGTAGTGTACTAAAACGTTTGACTGGTAGTGTATCTAAAACGTTTGTCTGGTAGTGTATCTAAAACGTTTGACTGGTAGTGTATCTAAAACGTTTGGCTGGTAGTGTATCTAAAACGTTTGACTGGTAGTGTATCTAAAACGTTTGACTGTTAGTGTATCTAAAACGTTTGGCTGGTAGTGTATCTAAAATGTTTGACTGGTAGTGTATCTAAAACGTTTGGCTGGTAGTGTATCTAAAACGTTTGGCTGGTAGTGTACTAAAACGTTTGACTGGTAGTGTAGCTAAAACGTTTGACTGGTAGTGTATCTAAAACGTTTGACTGGTAGTGTATCTAAAATGTTTGGCTGGTAGTGTATCTAAAACGATTGACTGGTAGTGTATCTAAAACGTTTGACTGGTAGTGTATCTAAAACGTTTGACTGGTAGTGTATCTAAAACGTTTGACTGTTAGTGTATCTAAAACGTTTGGCTGGTAGTGTATCTAAAACGTTTGACTGGTAGTGTATCTAAAACGTTTGGCTGGTAGTGTATCTAAAACGTTTGGCTGGTAGTGTACTAAAACGTTTGTCTGGTAGTGTACTAAAACGTTTGTCTGGTAGTGTATCTAAAACGTTTGGCTGGTAGTGTATCTAAAATGTTTGACTGGTAGTGTACTAAAATGTTTGGCTGGTAGTGTATCTAAAACGTTTGGCTGGTAGTGTATCTAAAACGTTTGGCTGGTAGTGTATCTAAAATGTTTGACTGGTAGTGTACTAAAATGTTTGGCTGGTAGTGTATCTAAAACATTTGTCTGGTAGTGTGCTAAAACGTTTGTCTGGTAGTGTATCTAAAACGGTTGGCTGGTAGTGTATCTAAAATGTTTGTCTGGTAGTGTATCTAAAATGTTTGGCTTGTAGTGCATCTAAAACGTTTGGCTGGTAGTGTATCTAAAACGTTTGACTGGTAGTGTATCTAAAACGTTTGGCTGGTAGTTTATCTAAAACGTTTGACTGGTAGTGTACTAAAACGTTTGGCTGGTAGTGTATCTAAAACGTTTGACTGGTAGTGTATCTAAAACGTTTGACTGGTAGTGTATCTAAAACGTTTGGCTGGTAGTGTACTAAAACGTTTGGCTGGTAGTGTACTAAAACGTTTGGCTGGTAGTGTATCTAAAACGTTTGACTGGTAGTGTACTAAAACGTTTGTCTGGTAGTGTACTAAAATGTTTGGCTGGTAGTGTATCTAAAACGTTTGGCTGGTAGTGTATCTAAAACGTTTGGCTGGTAGTATACTAAAACGTTTGTCTGGTAGTGTACTAAAACGTTTGGCTGGTAGTGTACTAAAACGTTTGGCTGGTAGTGTATCTAAAATGTTTGGCTGGTAGTGTATCTAAAACGTTTGTCTGGTAGTGTATCTAAAACGTTTGGCTGGTAGTGTATCTAAAACGTTTGGCTGGTAGTGTACTAAAACGTTTGACTGGTAGTGTATCTAAAACGTTTGACTGGTAGTGTATCTAAAACGTTTGACTGGTAGTGTACTAAAACGTTTGACTGGTAGTGTACTAAAACGTTTGGCTGGTAGTGTATCTAAAACGTTTAGCTGGTAGTGTATCTAAAACGTTTGGCTGGTAGTGTATCTAAAACGTTTGGCTGGTAGTGTACTTAAATGTTTGACTGGTAGTGTATCTAAAACGTTTGACTGGTAGTGTAAAAAAAGGTTTGACCGGTAGTGTATCTAAAACGTTTGTCTGGTAGTGTACTAAAACGTTTGGGTGGTAGTGTATCTAACATGTTTGACTGGTAGTGTATCTAAAATGTTTGACCGGTAGTGTAATAAATCGTTTGACCGGTAGTGTATCTAAAACGTTTGACCGGTAGTGTATCTAAAGTGTTTGACCGGTAGTGTATCTAAAACGTTTGTCTGGTAGTGTAATAAAACGTTTGACCGGTAGTGTATCTAAAACGTTTGACTGGTAGTGTACTAAAACGTTTGACTGGTAGTGTATCTAAAACGTTTGACTGGTAGTGTACTAAAACGTTTGACTGGTAGTGTATCTAAAACGTTTGACTGGTAGTGTACTAAAACGTTTGACCGGTAGTATATCTAAAACGTTTGACCGGTAGTGTACTAAAACATTTGACCGGTAGTGTACTAAAACGTTTGACTGGTAGTGTACTAAAACGTTTGACCGGTAGTGTACTAAAACGTTTGACTGGTAGTGTATCTAAAACGTTTGACTGGTAGTGTACTAAAACGTTTGACTGGTAGTGTATCTAAAACGTTTGACTGGTAGTGTACTAAAACGTTTGACTGGTAGTGTACTAAAACGTTTGACTGGTAGTGTATCTAAAACATTTGACCGGTAGTGTACTAAAACGTTTGACTGGTAGTGTACTAAAACGTTTGACTGGTAGTGTATCTAAAACATTTGACCGGTAGTGTACTAAAACGTTTGTCTGGTAGTGTATCTAAAACGTTTGACTGGTAGTGTACTAAAACGTTTGACTGGTAGTGTATCTAAAACATTTGACCGGTAGTGTACTAAAACGTTTGGCTGGTAGTGTATCTAAAATGTTTGTCTGGTAGTGTATCTAAAACGTTTGGCTGGTAGTGTATCTAAAACGTTTGGCTGGTAGTGTATCTAAAACGTTTGGCTGGTAGTGTATCTAAAACGTTTGACTGGTAGTGTACTAAAATGTTTGGCTGGTAGTATATCTAAAACGTTTGACTGGTAGTGTATCTAAAACGTTTGACTGGTAGTGTACTAAAACGTTTGGCTGGTAGTGTACTAAAACGTTTGACTGGTAGTGTACTAAAACGTTTGGCTGGTAGTGTACTAAAACGTTTGACTGGTAGTGTACTAAAACGTTTGGCTGGTAGTATATCTAAAACGTTTGACTGGTAGTGTATCTAAAACGTTTGGCTGGTAGTGATTCACAACTTTAGACCAATATATATATATCCATCCATTATGTTTTGCTTTGTTCCGCTAGTCAGGCTCATGGGTGGCTGGAGCCAATCCCAGCTTCACTGGGTCGGAGGTGGGGTAAATTGACAGGTCGCCCGTCCATCACATGGCCAACACACTCTCAGTCACACCTACGGGCAGTTTAGAGTGAGGATCCTAACATGCATGTGTTTGGACTGTGGGAGGAAACCGGAGTACCCGGAGGAACCCACTCGAGTACGGGGAGAACATACACAATCCACACAGAACCACCCGGACCGGGAATCCAAAATAATTAAATGGTTAAGATGTTAACAAAGCCATTCAGACTGGTTTTGGGGTTAAACTGCTGTGAGAAAGTGAGAAACTTTCTAATCCAGAACTGTTTACAGTGGAAGTGAATGGAACCAAACGTCTTATTGCCTTTTAAAGCTCCCTCACAGAAAGTTATTATACACAAGTATTATGAATACATTGCATGTATTCGATTTTGCCTGTATTGCCTGTATTAGGATTTATCACTATTTATCACGTTTCCAAATAAAAACGTATCTTGTCTGTATATACGTCTGAGGCACCTGAGCTGATAGTTTAAAAGCTTTTATCTGATCAGTAAGTGTATCTTCACCACGAGATATGATTTTAACAGTAAATAATCATACATATAATACAAAGTAACATGAATATGTTATTGTGAGAGAAGTAGATCAGATCTTGATCTCCAGTTTGAAGAACAAAGTTAGGTTCCAGATTTCTCCTGGACGCCCCAGACATTGTATGAATGTGTTCAGTTCCTACAGCAGCAAATCTTGATTTAGCTTAATGAAGTACTGAGCAGTCAAAGCAGGTATTAGATGAGAACTGATAATAATGCTGGGTTGTTTAGGAGAAGCTTGGAAAGAGTTAAATAAACACACTGACGTATGGAAAAGCTCCAACACTGTTTAATATTAAAAAATAATTACTGCCTGTAATTAAGTGGCTAACAAAGTCATTCAGAGTAGGTTTGGTGTGAAATGCTACCACAGCTGAATTGTTTACAGTGGTGGTGAATGGAACCAGACGTCTCAATGCCTTTGTGATTACATAGTCTGATGCATGGGACATTGTTTAAAGGACCCCAAAACCAAAACCTTTTATATTGCATTCATTGCAGAGGGATACATGTATAGTGTATAAGTAGTTCCCAAAGATTTATCACTATTTTCACTATTTATTATCAACATTACAAGTAAAAAACATTTGTAGGTTCACTTGGATTTGGATGGTAAGCTAAATATAAAGTATTGTAATATATATATATATATATATATATATATATATATATATATATATATATATATATATATATATATATATACTACAATACTTTATATTTAGCTTATATAGATATATAGAGCCCAAGTAGAGCTTCTGGTTCCTATCAAGACCAGCAAGTTTCTCTATAACGACATTGTTTACATTGAAACATTTCCCCAATACAGGCTCGGAAATCTCAATAAAGCGTGAGGCCGACGTGCGGCCGGTTCCTTACCTTTACAGCCCAACAGCTTTTCAATGGACTCGCTCCAGGACGATGCATCTTCGAGGGGGTCCTTGGAAAAGCAACAAAATCTACCCTTGAAAATTACATTGAGATCTTTCACTAGTCACATAGACTGCAAAACCTTTACAACCTTCCTCACATCAACACCATTTACTCTCATTCTCTTCACCATTACGTTCAAATGTAGGGTTTCCTTTAAAACAAGCACCACCACCACCCCCAAAATTTGATCCGTCGGCCTTTCGGCAAACTCTAAGCCCCTGATTTTAATCAGTGCTCCATTCGGCGTGCGATATGCGAAGCAAATTGAATCCCAAACCAACTCACTTTATGGCCATCTCTGCCACTGTGGTCCTCTGCATCTGACTGCTACCCCGCTCTGCCCAGCTAATGGGACTGTGGCGGGTCTAAACAAGTTTACCTCCATGTATGGAACACATGGAAATCAACATGCAAAGCTTGGCCTGGGAGGGTCACCTCACCGCAGGGCCTGTGGGGAAGCCTCAGCGACTAAGTTAAGGCCTGGGTGACACCATGGCGCGGATGAGAACATCCATACGGGGACTTATATGAGAAGCTATGAGAGGAGGCCGATCCGCTGCTGAAACAACAGTGTAAAATGAGACCGGCTGATGCATTGAGGGGATACAAATTAATAGGACAGGACGAGGTATCGTTTACAGAAGACATTAGGGGAACCCAGTTGGAGATCGGACGGCAAATGGAAAATCCGAAGCTCTCTAGATCGTCTCATTAAGATCCTCATGGTGAAGTGCTAATCTCTACAAAGTCGTCAGGCACTTATCTGGGGCATTCTTTTCTGTTCCGAGTATAGAGGAGTTCCAAATCTTGATAATTGAGTAGTTGAGAGTCAATCAGAGAGGTTTGGCGTGAAGATTTCTTTACAGTGGTGCTGAAGGTAACCAGGCGTCACCATGTCTGCAACACCAATATAGACCATTGATATACCACTGAAACCACCAGTGAACCCATACATGTCGTCTGAGTTTATATATGGAACGTTGATGATGGTCAAACAGTGGTACATCCAAAGACCTCCTTGGGGGGGACCTCCTCATTTACTGTAAATGAAATATAAATATATATATAAAGACCAAAGACATATAATAAAATGATGTCTCAGGCATCACCAGCACTGTGAACAATTCTCTGTGTAGAGCAATGGTATTTAACTAGAGTTCAGTAAGGTCCAGTTAGAGGAGATCTCCTCAGGCCGGTCTGGACCATCATCATTTCTAACCTGTGTTGTGATTCAGTGGTGTTTACTGAAGTAGTCTAGTATCAGCATCTCATACCATCAGGTACTGAAACACCAACACACCACACATACCGTTCAGTATATTTCAGTATATTTACTGTTCAAATGCTGAACTAAATTAATTATTTATAAACTTCTAATGAATGTTTTGTCCTCCAAAAACCCAGTATGTTCTATAAAGTGTTTATTTGTAGAGAAAATTAATAAATGTTGTGTCTTCTTGTTAACTCAGCTTCACAGATTGACATGTTGGTTTTACAGAGCTGTATTCTCCAAAACTAGACGAGCAGGCTAGTCGAGGCTGTGGTCCTGAGTTGTAGAAGCTGTGGTCCTGACTTGTCGAGACGGTGGTCCTGACTTGTAGAGGCTATGGTCCTGACTTATAAAAGCTGTGGTCTTGACTTATGGAAGCTGTGTTCCTGACTTGTAGAGGCTATGACCCTGACTTGTCGAAGCTGTGGTCCTGATTTGTAGAGGCTGTGTTCCTGATTTGTAGAGGCTGTGTTCCTGAGTTGTTGGCCTATCAGAGGCTGTGTTCCTGAGTTGTTGGCCTATCAGAGGCTGTGTTCCTGACTTGTTGGCCTATCAGAGGCTGTGTTCCTGACTTGTTGGCCTATCAGAGGCTGTGTTCCTGAGTTGTTGGCCTATCAGAGGCTGTGTTCCTGACTTGTTGGCCTATCAGAGGCTGTGTTCCTGAAGTGTTGGCCTATCAGAGGCTGTGTTCCTGAGTTGTTGGCCTATCAGAGGCTGTGTTCCTGACTTGTTGACCAATCAGAGGCTGTGTTCCTGAGTTGTTGGCCTATCAGAGGCTGTGTTCCTGACTTGTTGGCCTATCAGAGGCTCTGTTCCTGAGTTGTTGGCCTATCAGAGGCTGTGTTCCTGACTTGTTGGCCTATCAGAGGCTGTGTTCCTGAATTGTTGGCCTATCAGAGGCTGTGTTCCTGAGTTGTTGGCCTATCAGAGGCTGTGTTCCTGACTTGTTGACCAATCAGAGGCCGTGTTCCTGAGTTGTTGGCCTATCAGAGGCTGTGTTCCTGACTTGTTGAACAATCAGAGGCTGTGTTCCTGAGTTGTTGGCCTATCAGAGGCTGTGTTCCTGAGTTGTTGGCCTATCAGAGGCTGTGTTCCTGACTTGTTGGCCTATCAGAGGCTGTGTTCCTGAGTTGTTGGCCTATCAGAGGCTGTGTTTCTGACTTGTTGGCCTATCAGAGGCTGTGTTCCTGAGCTGTGGTCCTGACTTGTAGAGGCTGTGGTCCTCACTTATAGAGGCTATGGTCCTGACTTGTCGAGGCTGTGGTCCTGACTTGTAAAGGCTATGGCCCTAACTTGTAGAGGCTATGGCCCTGACTTGTAGAAGCTGTGGCCCTGACTTGTAGAAGCTGTGGTCCTGACTTGTAGTGCCTGTGGTCCTGACTTGTAGAGCCTATGGTCCTGACTTGTAAATGCTATGGCCCTGACTTGTAAAAGCTGTGATCTTGACTTATGGAAGCAGTGTTCCTGACTTGTTGAGGCTGTGGTCCTTACTTATAGAGGCTATGGTCCTGACTTGTCGAGGCTGTGGTCCTGACTTGTAAAGGCTATGGCCCTAACTTGTAGAGGCTATGGCCCTGACTTGTAGAAGCTGTGGCCCTGACTTGTAGAAGCTGTGGTCCTGACTTGTAGTGCCTGTGGTCCTGACTTGTAGAGCCTATGGTCCTGACTTGTAAATGCTATGGCCCTGACTTGTAAAAGCTGTGATCTTGACTTATGGAAGCAGTGTTCCTGACTTGTCGAGGCTGTGGTCCTGACTTGTAAAAGCTGTGATCTTGACTTATGGAAGCAGTGTTCCTGACTTGTAGTGGCTATGGTCCTGACTTGTAGAGGCTGTGGTCCTGACTTGTAGAGGCTGTTGTCCTGACTTGTAAAAGCTGTGGTCTTGACTTATGGAAGCTGTAGTCTTGACTTATGGAAGCTGTGTTCCTGACTTGTAGAGGCTATGGTCCAGACTTGTAAAAGCTGTGGTCTTGACTTATGGAAGCTGTAGTCTTGACTTATGGAAGCAGTGTTCCTGACTTGTTGAGGCTGTGGTCCTGACTTGTAGAGGCTGTGGTCTTGACTTATGGAAGCTGTAGTCTTGACTTATGGAAGCAGTGTTCCTGACTTGTTGAGGCTGTGGTCCTGACTTGTAAAAGCTGTGGTCCTCACTTATAGAGGCTGTGGTCATGACTTGTCGAGGCTGTGGTCCTGACTTGTAGAAGCTATGGTCCTGACTTAAAGAAGCCGTGGTCTTGACTTATAGAAGCTGTTGTCCTACTTATAGATGCTGTGTCCCTGACTTGTAAACCAATTAGAGTCATGTGCGTGTGATGTTGACTCCTGACAAATGTCTATGACTTGATGAAGTGAAGGCTGGCTGGACAGGTCTCTACTTCATCCTTCTGATTCCACTCTTTATAGGAGACCACAGTATATACCCCAGGCACCAGAAAGCTTTTACTTGTATATTCAGAACCAGCCCCTGCAGAGGAAACGTAATGGGCCTGTGGGATTAGAAGGCGCTGATTGAAAATGGATGTGGTGGTCTCATTTGGTTGGTCACTGTACCCAAAAAGCCGTCAATCAAATAATCCAATCAAACGCGTAATATTAAAATCGCTGGATGGAAATCTGGTCGTACGCAAATCGAGTGGCGTTAAAATCACCCTGTCTCCTCCTATTTGCCTACTGTAAAACATCAGCCTCATAGCTCGCCGGCGCGCAGTCTCATATGTTATTTTCCATTTTCCACCAAACGTTCAACCATACCAACGTGCCCGTGAAGGGGAATTCCACCCATCTTTCAAAATGTCGGCCTAATTCTTTGCTTGACGTAAGCAGATGCAGGTGCAGCAACTTGCAGATTAGCATTACATTGCAGCATTGTGGAGGAGCAAGGCATGTGGATGTCTGTTAAAGGGGAACTCCACCCATTTTTATTTTTTTAAATTCTATTTTATTCTATAGCTTAGCTGTTGAGTTGTAATTTAGAAACGTAAACAATTACATTCAATTTGGGCCGTCGGCTGTGATACAGTGTAACAAGCTCATGTCCACATGCAGCATTTTACTGACCGTCCAAAATGACCAGTGAGTTTTTGTTTGTGGACTGAGAAGTTAACAATGAGGAACACATATTAATATACATATTAAGAGAATTAATTACCCAACCAGAAAGTCCATGTGGGCCCTATATTGATTAAAGATGGGCTGCCAGTTGGGGAAACTCTTTGGGCAACCCAATTCGGGCCCACAGAGACTTGTCTGTTTGCTCCATATGGGCCACTATGTGGGCCACTAATAGAACCAATCTGGGCTGCAAGTGTGGCCCATGTGAACAATCATCCACTGGCCTCACAGTCAAAACAGAAATAACTGTAACCCTGCTGGGACCCCGAGTAGCCCCACAACTCAAATGGTGCCCACAGTTGTAACTCAACTGGGGCCCACAATGGTAATCCAGCTGGGGCCCACATCTGTAGCCTACACTGTAATGAATTGCTGTAAATTTACTGTGGATATACAACAGTATCTTACTGTTTTTTATAATAATTTTATATAAAATACTGTTAAATACTGTTCAATAATCACACAGTGTAGGTAAATTAACAGTAATGCAATCAGTCGCCCAATAACAGAAAATAACTGTAAGTGATTAGCATAATACAGTATTTTCTGTTAACCTATTGAAATATGAACCATCATCCCTTTACAGTCCAGTCACTATTCATCAAACTCATACTGGTGATTACAGACTGATGTTTCTATTTAATGATAACTCTTTTTTATTAAACATTTAAGTGACTATATATATATATATATATATATATATATATATATATATATATATATATATATATATATATATATATATATATATATATATTTAGCAAAGAAACTGTAGCTTAAATGGTGTTAGCTAGTTAGGCTAGTTGGTTAGTACCATAAATACGCAGTTATTTTACTGTCATATACTGTAATTCAGTTTACAGTACAATACTTTACAAATAAATTACAGTAGATGCACTGTAAAATAACAGTAAAATACTGGCATCTCTGCTGGCATCAACTGTAACCCAAATAGGGCTCACAAACTCACCCAACCGGGACCCATGACTGTAGCCCAACTGGGGCCCAAAGTTATAACCCAACAGAGATCCATGTATCCCCAATCAAAAAGCCACTGCAGCCTATACAGCCCAGATAAAAGCCATCTGGGGCCCACATGGACATGTTGGCTGGGTAAGGTCTTGGGTCTGGGCCCAGAGATGGGTGATCAGCAGAATTGGGAAAATTGCCGGAGAGCTGGTAGCAGTTTTTCACCAGTTATTAACAGATAATCTCATGCTTATGAACACAAGAACTATAAATGCTGTATCCTAGTGAATATCTGGAGTTATGTGTGGGTTAAAGCAGTGGCCCTGCTCAAGGGGCTCAGTCCCAGTTGATAGAGTGCTGATAGAGTCTCATACAGTTTCATAAGGTGGAATGGAAATTAGAACAAGAAGCTAACAGGAGCCTTGAGAGATTAAATTCAGGGTTTTTATACTTGAATCATGTGAAAATTTAAGATTACCAATCTCTGGGCCCAGGGAATAAGCCATTTAGGTATTAAAACTCTAATTGAATAATAATCTCCACTTAGTGCTACTTAGAACATATATTAATGATTTTTTTCACATAACAGGTCACTAATACAGGTCAAATACACTACCAGCCAAACATTTTAGAACAGTTGTACAATGTTTGACCGGTAGTGTGTATATATAATTCCCAGGTGTAAACTGTTAAACATGAACATTATCAGGATTATCAAAATTTAACACCAAATTACAATGAAATACTGTCAGTTAACTAAACCTTATTTTTGTAGGTTTTATTTTAAAAATGACTATAAAAATAGCAGTTTATACATACTTTATGTTACCATAAAATTTATATATAAAAATGTATAAAATTATATTTTTGATCGCTGTGCAAAGAAAAAACATGTCTTTTACATTGTGTTATCATTTCATGAAAAAAATATATGCTCTAAAACAGTTGTATTTAATTAGAGTTCAGTAAGGTCCAGTTAGAGGAGATCTCCTCAGGCCGGTCTGGACAATCATCATTTCTAACGTGTGTTCTGATTCAGTGGTGTATCCTGTTTACTGAAGTAGTCTAGTATCAGCATCTTATACCATCAACTACTGAAACACCAACACACCACACATACCGTTCAGTATATTTCAGTATATTTACTGTTAAAATGCTGAACTGAATGAATTATTTATAAAACTCTTTATAAAAAAATTTTTTTTTTCTTCTCTTCAAGTAAAGACAGGAGTTACATTAAAAAAACAGAATGCTTTTTGAAAAAGTGTATCTTAAAGTATTTATTTATAGAGAAAGTAAATAAACGTGTATCTTCTTGTTAACTCAGCTTCACAGATTAATATGTTGGTTGTACAGAGCGGTATTCTCCAAAACTAGACGAGCAGGTCCATTCCAGAACCGTTCCTGTTAAACACTCAGTTTTCTCTGTTCACTTTTCTGTTTTTAGAGCTCCTTATTCTTTCTGACTCACTTTAGTCTCCGATTCCTGCTTCTCACTTCGTACCTCGCCTGTGTGTGTGTGCCACATGCCCCAATCTTCACAGATCTGATTGGCTGATCTGATTGGCCTTTGGTGATCTTACACATACGCAATTAGTCTCTAAATTGACTGCGCCGTAAAACCTGTATACCGTAAAGACGAGAAAAGCTCCGCCTCTTAAAATAAACACAGTCAAAATTTAAATCATTCGGACCGCGGACCGCCTATTAGTGACCCCTGCTCTAAAATAACTACTAAACTACTAAAATAAATAACTACTAAAATAAATAACTACTAAAATAAAAATCTGCTTCCATTGACTTACATTATATGTACATATATATATATATATATATATATATATATATATATATATATATATATATATATATATATATATATATATATATATATATCATCTCACCACACTACAGCACATTGTGTCATATTCTATTTAATGTGATTTATCAAGACATAGAAGAAATTTGCATCATTATTTAAAATTGGTAATGCTGGTGATGGCAAAATAGTATAAAACATAATTATATAATATTTAAAATAACACCAACTAATATATAATTTTATATAAAATAAGATCATTGTTTTCTTTAGGACTAATAAACCTTATAGGCACCTTCATCCATGAGTGGATCTTCCGTTCTGACGTCTGGTTCCTGTGCCTTTCACTTAAATGACCCATTTTAATTAAGAACCTGGACACTTTCATCAGCCCAGGGAGGTTCTTGGTTTGCGGAACACAGACTTTGTGGTTTGAGTGATCTGATTTAGGGGTGGGTGATATGGCCCTACAATAATATCACGATATTTCATGGTATTTTTGTGATACCGATACTCTGGGCGATATGACAAAACATTGAATTAAAAAAAAATATTTCCAGAATACACTACTGCCACAAAATGAAAATTAAATTTTATTATTGTTTACGATATTATATGGCACAACCTTAACTGAGATATAAAAAAAAACAAGAATTTTATTCAGATTGTAGCAGAAGTCAATGATCCAGAATGTCACGATACTAAATAATGCTCTCCAAATATCTCCATATATCCAGAACTGAAGTAAAGTGAATGATACTGGAGATAAAATCTGTCTCTAGTAGATATATAATGGGAAATGAGAAAAGTGTGAATTTTTTTTTTTCTAAAATAGGGATGTATTAGTGATGGGTGATATGGCTCGATATTTCAGGGTATAATATTGTTCACCATATTCAAAAATGTTTTATTGTATATATTATTGTGTACGATACTATATGCCACACCCCTAATCTGACTGTAATCTAAGTTGGTGAAAATTCCCATTCAACACAAGTCTGATTACCCAAAATTCTTTTTACAGCCTCTGAGCTCCAGTGCACTGACCCACCCAGCCTGCCTGACTGACTGTATTTTGGGGTGGTGTAAGGAGACATAGAAAGCTATGGAACTGTTCCTTTAAAAGGTCTAGAGGTCACTCAGCAGGTGGAGAGTATGTGATACGTATGGCTCCCCTCCCCTCGTTCTTCTCTCTGTAAATCCTGAGACGATATGATGTGGTTAGAGATGACTAACTGCGGACACGGGGTCAAAAGGTTCCAGCCTGTCACGGCGGGCTGGTATCAATTACAGCCATCACAGCTTCATCTTTCGTCCAAGTGGCTTCGGGGACGAGCCGTGACTGTAGATGAAGTGAACGTCTTTGAGAAGAAGAAGGGCTTTTTTTTTTTTTTTTTTTTTTTTTTTGGTGTATATCCCCATAAGCTTGAAAGCTCTGCTGATTAACCGTATCTCAGCAGGTTTCCTGGGCATGTAAATGTCTGCAGGCAATGGAAAAAACAAGGCCGGTGAGGATTTGCATGCATAATGATCCACACATGGCCTGGAGAATTTGATTTCCAAAGGAGGTGGCGGAGATGGTAGTCGCTGCTGAGAAAGCCTTAAGTCCCTCAAAACACACCAGAAAACACACTTTCTCCCCTCACTCCTCTTTTTTCTCTCTCCTACCCCGTAGCGCTGGACGCCGTGGACACTGGACACAAAGTGTCTTTGGCAGCAGAATATTGGAACTGAGCTTCTTCCATTGAGCTTCCAGCACTGATACAGTTCCAGATTGTTGGCTGTTGATATGTACCACCAAAACTTACTGGTACCCAGTAATGTTCTCTACTGTCTTTAACCCCTTTGATGCAGAAGCTAAGCAAACCCCTTCTACTGCAGACCCACATTAATTTCTTAAGTTGTTGTATGTGTTCCTGAGTATTTCATTGTTTAATGTTCCAAGTGTTCATTAAAAATCTTGGGTTTGACCTTAAATCATTATTTGAATTCTTAATTATTCATCTACAGATCTTTATTTGATAGCCCCCGAAGCTAAAACACATATATACCAAGGCACATCTTGGTCTTAAGTGTGCTAAGACTGGAAATGGAGGTGTACAACACATCAATCCGACAGGCAAGTCGGCTGTAAATAGTCTTTTGTAGGTCCAAATATGCCGCAGACCCCCAAATCAACAGCCACAGACCCTGTAACCCTTTACACAGTCGCTGTCGTGCTTATTCAGACAGCGTTGAGGGTTAAAATGGTCTGAATTCCTATAAAAACTACTCAGTTATGGTTCTACAAATTCTTAAAATTCTAAAAAGAATTAGTGGCTTCAGTTAAAACAGTGATTATAATTCTTACAAAAATTTAACTTTAAATAAACACAAGCTAAGCAAACCCCTTCTACTGCACAACATGGGACCTGTATTTATTTCCTATGTTATTGGATGCACTGCATGCAAGTGTCTCTTTGGTAAATCTATTGAAATCAGTTTATTTCATTAATTAATGTTCCAAGTGTTCATTGAAAATAATCATTTGAAAATAATTCAACATAAACAGTGTTTGTAGATATATTACTGACTGTAAATGTTTACAAATGTCAGTAGTTCCTATCAAGCTCCATAGTAGACACAAAAGAGCTCATTCTGAGCCATGTCGTGTGTAGTAATAGATAAAGATTTATTAAAAAGGTAAAAATAAATGAAATCAGAATGTGATGATAAAAAAAAAACTAGTAAATTGAGAAATTCATGGAAGCTTGAATGATGGAATAAATTGGTTGTGAATATAAAGATAATTCACTTTTGAGCCAGGTTGTGCAGCAAAGGGTTAATAACAACAACAATGTAGCAAATTATTTATTATACATACAATAATCTGACAAATCTCCACATCAGAAACTAAGCAAGCTACTTTGTAAAGAGTTAAATTAGGTCACTACACTATAGTTAGCAAGCTAGCGCTATCAGCATTCACAATTCCACTGCGCTGCTAGTTTTGAGCTTGAGCTAGCTGAACATTAGCAGACGCTAGGTAGTTTCTAGTCTCATTAATGTCTAATTAGCTACAGTTACTCATGTCTAGTCATGTTTATAGTAACAAATGGTGCTATTTTCTTTTAGGGGGTTAAAAAACGAGAACGGTGCACTTGTTTTCTTGTTGTTTGCATATAATCTTGTAGCACTAGCGTGCAAGCTAAATGTGTCACTTTGACAGACACCTTATACACTGATAATTCTAATTATATTATAAAATATTGATAAATATCATTAATAAATATAATTCACCTACTGTTTGTCGTGGTCAGCGCTTCGTGGTCATGTATTAGTGCTTATATGACTTAACCCTCATCTGAAAGAGTGACCATTGAGCACAACAAGCTTTGTAGGTAACATATGTAGGGGACAATAGTTCACTTGTACCTACTTAATGTCTCAAGAGGTGCTTAGTAGTTGTGTACTGGCGCTTATATGACTTAACTCTAAGCTAAAAATAGGACAATTGAGCACAACAAGCTTTATAGGTTAGCCTAACATATGCAGGGGACGATAATTAGTTAACTGGCACCTGCTGTTAGACTTGATCTGCGCTTAGAGGTCATGTAATAGTGCTTATATGACTTAACCCTCATCTAAAAGAGTGACCATTGAGCCCGACAAGCTTTGTAGGTCAGCCTACAACTCAGTCAGTCAGTGACACATTAAAAAACAGCAACTCTTATAGGCTAATGCTAACTTTGATGCTTAAAATGACTAAGAAGACGCTTAAATCATTCACCGTGGTTGTTATGACTGGTCTAGCTGTCTCAGGCTAGTAGAAATTAAACTATAACAAGAACCGTACACCGTTTTCTCTTTTCCCTGCTAGAAAAACCAGCAGAGACCAGCTTGGCTGATCACCAGCAAATTTAGCATATGTTGTGTTTTGATGCTGGTATGCTGGTCAACCAACCTAACCATGCTGGGTGACCAGCTAATCCAGCACCAGGCCAGCACTTTTCCAGCTTTAACCAACTGACAGCTTATGCTAGCATAACAATACATGCTCTGTGCTTTTATTCAACAAGGTAAGATAGTTATTAGCAGAATTACAGGCTAAAATCATTTTTGCTTTAATAAATTTCTAGTTTGCTACAGTTACGTAGAATCATGTGAAAAGTTACGCCAATGTATCATCTTGAAGGGCTAAAAATTTTAGAAAAGCCCACTCGTGGCTAGAAAATATACTAATGGTATATTCTTACCTTCAAGATAACCAACTTCACAACTCTTTAACAGGTGATACTTCTAAGAATCGCAGTCAATATGTCAAAATTTCATTCTGGTTAACATTCTGGTGCAAATTTATTCTTATTCTCAGTGGAAAGAGTGAAAATGACTAACCACACCCTTCTAAAACAGCACAGATCAGCATGCAGTCTGTTGTGGTATAGTAATGGTCTGGTAGTGGTCTAGCTGGTCACCCAGCATGGTCACCCTGGTTGATCAACACATCATTCGCAACAGAACATATCCTGGTTTCCCTGGTGACCAGTCGTGCTGGTCTATGCTAGTTTTTCTAGCAGCACTGCTTGTGCTGTGGTTGGCGTAGATAAGTTACTAGTCGATTACGCTGCTCCATGACCTCCAGACCTCTCTTGTGGGTAAGCGTCTCAGCAAGGCCTCCTAGGGTGCGCCTTGGTCAGATACAAATTTGTGGGGGCCAGTTCATTGGAATGGGCAAACTCCAGAGCAGGTCTGTAGAGCAAGACATAACCTTTTCAATGAGCCTTGGATCACCTTGCTCGCCTTCAGGGAACTTGAGATACAGGGCCTCACAAATTTGTATCTGACTTAGGCGCACCCTAGGCGGACTTGCTGAGACGCTTACCCACGAGGGAGGTCTGGAGAGCGAACCACAGTCAACATTATCTTTACTTTTGGTACATGACTGTCTAATCTTAGATTATCAGAACCCCTAGCTTGCTTATGGAAGACCAGTAGGCTTTGTAGCTTGGTGGATGGCGGGCTAACAAGCAAGGAAGCCATACGGCATGGTGGAATAAAACTATTCCGGTGGTTTGAACGGTCTCAGCTGGAAAATTACCTACAGCTTGAACCAGACGCTGTTTCCCGTTTGGGTGAGTTCTTGTTTTTGAGTTTGCAGTGGAAAAAAACGCCCTTATTGAGAACTTCCACTTCCTGGGCTCGGTGGCCTTGAAGCAAGGCGTATCTGTATGCAAGTCAAACGCTTGCGTAACGAGTAATATGAAAGCGCCGCCATGAGATTTGATTGCTCGCACGCCGGATAGGCCGATCAATCTCGTTTTTTAGCTTCCCCCCGTTGGCTTTGTATATTTGGTCACGTTTGATTGAAAGCGATAATGCAATACCACGTCGTGAGCCGCAGAGGAAATTGGGTTCTTTTAGCTGGGAGAGACTTTAGGGTGGAATACGGGCTGCCTGGAGAAAATCTGGCTTATTTGGGTACGAATTTGTTTACAGCACCTGTGTGTGAGCGAGCAAGTGAATGAGAGAGAGAGAGAGAGAGAGAGAAAGAGAGAGGGAGGGAGAGAATGGGAGATTTTCCTTTGGCTCCTGCCAGCACTGGGATGACTCATTCCCAGCTCAGAAGAATCAAATGAGAGCCAAAGATCCTTTGAAAGAATTGGAGGAAATAGCAAACGTTCCAAGGCATTTGTCAATCACATCTACGCCGGTTGTCCAAGACATTGGTTTAAAGACCTCTTAAACAATGAGGCGACTCCTCGGTTGACCAGTAGGTGGAGCTGTGGTGCCTCTTTCAGCTCTCTCTCTCTCTCACTGTAGGCCTTTGTTTGCTGCCATGTGGCTCGTGGAGCGATGTTGCTCCACGCACAGCACTTCCACCGCTCCTCTTTCTCTAGGCTTGAATTTTTAATGGAGCCTAGTCAGCGGCGAGTGCTCCACGCCTTGGTGAGCTTGCAGACCTGGCTTTATAAAGTCTTGTGCGAGCGTGAACACATCCTCGTGCTGTCCTGCCAACACCGCTAGCCAACCTTTCCCGGGTGCCTTTTACCTCCATTTGAAACGTCCCCGTGAATGCTTCAGTTTCCAGCTCTCCTTTGATACAGGGCTATTTCGCCCCGAGCTAGGGCACGCCGCTAATGCGCCGAGCCGAGATCTGAAGTGCTGAACAAACTTTGTCTGCCTTCTGATCCTGATCAGGGAGCCCCACTTCCAGCTCAGAATCGGCTCGGGCCTGTCAGGTCTGGACAGCTGGAAAGTGGGGGTCAAATTAAGGTCAGCCTGTACTCTGCCGCAGTTGTACTCTTACCTTTTTAAGTTTGAATGGAAGTCAATGGAACCGAACAGTCGGGTTGATGTATCTCTTTAAACAAAGCCAAAGTTGGTTTTCTGGCCGCCAGCTTTCTAAGCAAACGTTATGTTCCACCTTAAATACTACATGGTGTACAGACAGCTAAGTGTAACTGTGGCACCATTTAAGGTGGAAATATTTGTCAAACAAGCTGGCTACAGTTGGGGGGTTGTGGTGGTGGGGGTGTGGTGGTTGGGAGCTGGGGCTCATGTTGTTGCAGTTGAATTCTAGGCTTCTTAAGTTTGAATGGAAGTCTATGGAACCGAACAGTCGGGTTGATGTTCGTCTTTAAACAAGGCCAAGTTGTTTTTCTGGCCGCCAGCTTTCTAAGCAAACGTTACGTTCCACCTTAAATACTACATGGTGTACAGGCAGCTAAGTGTAACTGTGGCCCCATTTAAGGTGGAACAGAACATTTGTCAAACAAGCTTCAGCTCCAGGCGGCTGGACAGGGAGGTCAGATCAAGGTCAGCGTACGGGAATAAAGTTACCATGTCCACTGCTGCAGTTGGGGGGTTGTGGTGGTGGGGGGTGTCGTGGTTGGTTGGGTTGTGTCGTGGTTGGGGGGGGGCTCATGGTGGTTGGGTGCTGGGGCTTATGTTGTTGCAGTTGAATTCTAAGCTTCTTAAGTTTGAATGGAAGTTAATGGAACCGAACAGAAGTAGAGGTCGTGATAGTGGAAGGGTCGTGGTTGGCTGGGGTTGTGGTGGGGCTTTGTGTTCAGGGGGTCATGGTGATGCGGTCGAGGTTAGGAGGTCATGGTATGGGGGCCATGGTTGGAGGGTTGTAGATGGAGAGGTTGTGATGGTGGGGAGGTCGTGATGATGGGGGGTCATGATGGTAGGGGGGTTGTGGTTGGTGAGTTGTGGATGGAGAGGTCATGATGGTGGGTTGTTTCTGAAATGTTCAAAGGCTAGTTAGGATGTGGGGCCCTTTGATGTTGTCTAACCCCCCCCCCCACACACACACACACACGATAAAGGACGCTCCTATAGGACGTTTAAGTGCTTTTACAAACAAAACAGTCATAAATAATTTCTAGATAAGCATCTCTCGGGCTGTGCCTTTGAGAGCGATATATGTAAATGAGCTCTGCTCTGATTGGCTGAAAGCGCTAACCTCAGCGTGGACAGGTGGAGCTGAACTGCTGTTGTTCTTTGCTGTATATTTCCACATCAGCTTTGTTTATGATCTCATCAAACTTTCAAAAGCAAAAGAAAATTTCATGATATGGGCTCTTCCTTTAGGTCATCCAGCTTACTGAGACCCCCCATGCCCACCCCTAACCCCCCTTTACTAAATCATTTATATTTCAGGACATATTCTTGGCTGAGAGCCAAATGTCAGGCCTGAAGTGAACCATTGGCACTTTTCAACAATAACAATGTCACAGATTTCCTTCTTTCCGTTGCACAATAAGACTTCACATGCCCAGTTCATTACGCAACAGCCTTGCCAGGAACGGTCCACCCTTAACTTAGTGAAAGTAAAATTTGCTGACATAACACAACAGCGTCAAAACAGTGAGGTGGAAACCAGCTTTTGGACCCTTTTGTTTGTTGTTGTTAATAAATGTCCAGGGCATATAAGCATTTGCATTTGCAAACTCAATGTCTTTTGAGTTTGTATGCGTTCATGAACATAAACAAAGAGTTTTAAAGGAAAATATTCAGACACCACAAATTAATAACATAAGTACTTTATAGCAAAGCCCTTTCTGCAGCTCTGAAACATCATTCATCATTCTTACTGCACTTGCATTGCTTTTCACTCTTTAAAGGAACCGTATGTAAAAATTTGACCATAAAATAGCAGCTTCAAAATCATTTTGACCGTACTCTGACTTGTAACATGGAGAACAGGCTCTCTATAATTCCCACTCCGGGCCTGGAACGTCTGCTATAGCGCTAGGTAACTTTGGAGGGGCTTTGGGCCTCAGTTGGGTTATAATTCTGGGTCCTCTTTTGGGCTATAACTTTGAGCCCCAGTTGGGTTATAACTTTGGGACTTAGTGGGTTATAACTCTAGGTCCCAGTTGGGTTATAATTTTGTGCCCTAGTTGGGTTATAACTCTGGGCTTCAGTTGGGTTATAACTTTGGGCCTCAGTTGGGTTATAACTTTGGGCCTCAGTTGGGTTATAACTTTAGGCCTCAGTTGGGTTATAACTTTGGGCCTCAGTTGGGTTATAACTCTAAGCCCTATGTTGGTTATAACTCTAGGCCCCAGTTGGGTTATAATTTTAGGCCCTATGTTGGTTATAACTCTAGGCCTCAGTTGGGTTATAACTCTGGGCCTCAGTTGGCTTATAACTCTGGGCCTCAGTTGGGTTATAACTTTGGGCCTCAGTTGGGTTATAACTCTAAGCCCTATGTTGGTTATAACTCTAGGCCCCAGTTGGGTTATAACTTTAGGTCCTATGTTGGTTATAACTCTAGGCCTCAGTTGGGTTATAACTTTGGGCTTCAGTTGGGTTATAATTATGGCCCCAGTTGGGTTATAACTCTAGGCTTCAGTTGGGTTATAACTTTTGGCCCCAGTTGGGTTATAACTCCGGGCCTCAGTTGGGTTATAACTCTGGGCTTCAGTTGGGTTATAACTCTGGGCTTCAGTTGGGTTATAACTCTGGGCCTCAGTTGGGTTATAACTTTGGGCTTCAGTTGGGTTATAACTCTGGGCTTCAGTTGGGTTATAACTCTGGGCTTCAGTTGGGTTATAACTCTGGGCTTCAGTTGGGTTATAACTCTGGGCCTCAGTTGGGTTATAACTTTGGGCTTCAGTTGGGTTATAACTCTGGGCTTCAGTTGGGTTATAACTCTGGGCCTCAGTTGGGTTATAACTCTGGGCTTCAGTTGGGTTATAACTTTGGGCTTCAGTTGGGTTTTAACTCTGGGCTTCAGTTGGGTTATAACTCTGGGCCTCAGTTGGGTTATAACTTTGGGCTTCAGTTGGGTTATAACTTTGGGCTTCAGTTGGGTTATAACTCTGGGCCTCAGTTGGGTTATAACTCTGGGCTTCAGTTGGGTTATAACTTTGGGCCTCAGTTGGGTTATAACTCTAGGCCCAAGTTGGGATATAACTCTGGGCCTCAGTTGGGTTATAACTCTGCCCCCCTGAACCAGCACATGTTCAGACCACCAATACATAGACTACGTATACAGCCCACTAGTTCTGAAACGTCTTTACCTTACAGTCTCCCAACGGCTCCTGATAACTTCCGCTTAACACTCGGCTGAAAAAGACGGATCCCTCTCTCGAGTCGATCCTAATGATGGGCATTAAAACTTCGCTCCTGCTCTCGTTCGGAGAGTATTAAGAGCCATTAAGAGCCATAAACAAGCCTGTCTCGCTTGACAGCGTTCTGCTCTGATAGTTTAAGAGTAATGAAGTTTTTGTTGGCAGCGGGTTCCATAAAGTAGCTTTACACTTACCATTTGTCTACAGCATTAATATTTTACCCGAGACCGCTTCGCTCATGAAATATAGATCTCTTCTGTGATTTAATGCCTTTTTCAAGGCTTAGTAATATCTGAGCACCATAGATTTGCCACCCCTAATGCTGCCTTTGTTATTCCGTCCTCGATTCCGTAACGTTCCCTGCGAGCCAGGGACGGATCCTCGGCCCTTATATGCATACATAATTGATGCTAGCCGTCCAGCGTAGGTGGGTTGAATAGTAGTGGATCAGGATATGATGCGTGTCCTGATGATCCAGATTAGGGCACAGAGTGAGCTGTGGGCACCAACAAATGAAGCAGGAAAACAGAGAAACAGGGAGGCGGCTCTTGCGTCAGCTAATCTGAGTGAAATTTCAAGGGTAGAAACGGAGCATTAGCTGAACGACTGCAGCATTTGTAAGAGGATGTGTTCATTTGTTAGCCTGGATTCTGCTTTGATTTGCAGTCCTGCTCGCGCTCAGCGTATCCGGAAGCTTACATCAGCCAGGTCTTGAAGGGAGGAGAGGTTGTTTGAAGTCGGCTGCTACCTTCAGTCTGATGTCAGACACTCAGCAGCCTGTTTATTAGAAACACTGACATTACCTTGTAGCTCCCCAGCTGGTGCAGTACAGTTAGAGACTGAAGCTTATATACTGTTATATACTGCCCCAGCCAACATGTCCATGTGGGTCCCATTTGGGTTTCATCTGGGCTGTATGGGTTTTACGTGGGCTTGCATTAAGCTTTCTGATTGGTGATACATTGGTCCCAGTTGGGTTCTAACTCCGGACCCTATTTGGGTTATAACGTGGGCCCTGTTGGGTTATAACTTTGGGCTCCAGTTGGGGTATAACCCTGAGCCCTAGTTGGGTTATAATTCAGGGCTTTAATTTTGTTTTTGCTCTGGGCTCCAGTTGCGTCATAAATTTGGTCCTCATTTGGGTTATAACTCTGGGCCTCATTTGGGTTATAACTTTGGGCTCCAGTTGGGTTATAACTTTGGGTCCCAGTTGGGTTAAAACTCTGGGCTCCAGTTGGGTTATAACTCTGGGCTTCAGTTGGGTCATAAATTTGGGCTCCAGTTGGGTCATAACTTTGGGCCCCACTTGGGTCATAACTTTGCGCCCCAGATGTGTTATTACTTTGGGCAGCCAATGGATTATAATTTTGGGCTCCAGTTGGGTTATAACTTTAGGCCCCAGTTGGGTTATAACTCTGGGCCCCAGATGGCTTATAACTTTGGCCCACAGTTTGGTTATAGCTTTGGGCTCCAGTTGGGATATAACTCTGGGCTTCCAGACGGGTTATAACTTTGGGCTTCAGTTGGGTTATAACTTTAGGCCTCAGTTGGGTTATAACTTTAGGCCCCAGATGGCTTATAACTTTGGCCCACAGTTTGGTTATAGCTTTGGGCTCCAGTTGGGTTATAGGTCTGGGCTCCAGTTGGGTTATAACTTTGTGCCCCTGATGGGTTATAAATTTGGGCCCCTGTTGAGTTATAACTTTGGCCCCCAGTTGGGTTATAACTCTGGGCCCAGAGTTGGATTATAACTTTGGGCCCCAGATGGGTTATCACTTTGGGTCCCATTTGGGTTCTAACTTTGGGCCCCAGTTGGCCTACAGTCAAGGGTTCCGGTTGGGTCTTTTTGTGGGCCCCATTTGAGTTACAGTTGTCAGGCACAGTTAGGTGTACCACAGAATTACAGTTATGGGGCCCAGTCAAACTACAGTTTTGGGCAACATTTGGGTCATGGGGCCCAATTTGGCTACATTTATGGTCCCAGCAGTATTATAGTTGTTTTGGCTGTGGGGCCAATTAATGATTGTTTATATGGGCCCCACTTGTAGCCCAAATAGGCCCCATTAGTAACCCATAAGGACAAACACGCACGGTGCCCCGATGGAAGCAATGGACAAATCTATAGGATTGCATGACTTGCATGCTTTAGTGATGGGTATGGCTGAAACACATGAACTCTGTAATTAGGTGGGTTGTCCAAATACATTTGTCCATATTTGTCCATGTAGTTACTGAATAATAAGGTATAGGATGGAAAAATAATATCTAACAACGGATTACCTGCACAGGTGTGATGGTAGGTATGATAGCGTGTGGCGGTAGATTGGACTCATATACCAGCTCACAACTTGCGCCTACTGAAAACATGACGGTACTGATTTCAGTTCCTTTACACTTCTGGCACATGCCAGTATTAGCTCCAGTTGATGGTAATGATGACATCACTAAAGAGTGATGAAGCGTTTTCAGGTTTAGTAGACTGAATCCAGAAGTGGGTTCGTGTCACGTTGTCTCAGTTTCAGTACCCGTTGTGGCTGTTGGAACAAAAACCCACCAAAATGGTAAGTTTACAGGAGAACAGAAAAACCTTCTCAACTTTGAATGGAAGTTAATGGAACAAGATTAATTTCCAAGTCATTTTGGACTGTTTCTGTTGGTCCTGTCATCATGAAATTTGGCAACAATTTGAATGGTATCTGCAGCTTCAAAATAAAACCAAAAAGCAAAAATCAACAAATATTTAGTATTTTTGCATCAGTGACGTTACACTCAAATCTAAAATGTAGTCATGATATAGCATGATATACATTTTATATACATGATATAATGAGCAGAACTCAAAAACACTAGTCAGTACATGACTAACCCACACAGCTTTGAACAGTTGTATACACATAAAATTCAAATGTTTTAAAATTTGTGTTTCGGCAGTGACAATTCTCAGTGCTTCCCACTACTTTTCAGGCAT
This sequence comes from Megaleporinus macrocephalus, assembly GCA_021613375.1. Taxonomy (NCBI): domain Eukaryota; kingdom Metazoa; phylum Chordata; class Actinopteri; order Characiformes; family Anostomidae; genus Megaleporinus; species Megaleporinus macrocephalus. The sequence continues at coordinate 47,693,218 of CM038708.1, forward strand.
TGGGAAACATAAACTTTCAACTAATGGGATCTAACAGCTTGTCTTATGACCATGAGGCTCGGGGCATTGACTAAAACTCATGGTGTTTTGGTAATGAGAGCATACAATGGCATTTTATGTCATCACTGTACAAAAATTGTACCCCCATTTTTTTGTCCTTTTTTATTTTTTACATAGTTTGAACGCAACAGCTGCCGTTTACATTTTAAAATCCTTCAGCTTTGAGTGACTCTCCACCTTAATTATGCTTATTTTTATTAAAACAATCTGATTAAATGTTCCAGTTAACCGTCACGAAAACAGTCATAACACTACCAAAACATTACCAACTGTTTCAGTGATCACTGTTTTGGTGGTGACAACTTTTATGCATTTTAAGCAGAACTTAAAAAAAAAAAGTTTAAAATTATTGTTTCGGTAATGACAATTCTTAATGCTCCACATTATTTTTTACACATATTTTTTTACTCATTTACTTTAAACTAATAGGATCTAACAGCTCGCCATATGGCCATGAGGCTCTGCACATTGACTAAAACTCCTGATATAGTTTGTGTCAGTGACGTTACACTTAAATGTAAAATGTATTTATAATATAACAACTGCTAAAATCCTAAATCCTTCTTAATCATGCATACTTTATTAAAACTAAAAAACTGATTAATTGTTCCAGTTTGTCACCACCAAAAAAATCTAAACACTTTCAGTGATGACAACTTTTGCTCACTTTAAGCAGAAAAATGTTTCAAATCTGTGTTTCGGTAATGACAATTTTCAATGCATCACACTAATTATCAGACACTGGGACTAATTTACTTTAAACTAATGGGAGCTAACAGCTCAGCATGATGTCATAAGGCTCTGCCTTTGGACTAAAACGCTGTGTGTTTCGGTAATGACAGCATAGCACAGCATTTTTATTTTTATTCATATGTCATATGAACACAGCAGCTGTTGTTTATATTGTGTAAAATGGAGTAGTTTTTGTGTCAGTAACGTTACACTCAAATGTAAAAAAAAATCCACCTTAACTATGCTTATTTTTAATAAAACTAATAAGAAACTGATTAAATGTTTCAGTTCATCACTACCAAAACAATCCTAACACAATCAAAACATTACCAACTGTTTCAGTGGTGACAGCTTGTGCTCTTTTTGAGCAAAACCCAAAAACAATAGTCAGTACATGACTAACCAGCACAGCTTTGAACAGTTGTATACACATAAAATTGTCCCTAAAATACAAAAATATAAAATTTCTGTTTCAGTAATGACAATTCTGAATGCTCCACACTACTTTTCAGGCTTTGGAAAACATATACTTTTAACTAATGGGATCTAACAGCTTGTCATATGACCATGAGGCTCTGGCCATTGATTAAAACTCATGGTGGTTTGGTAATGACAGCATAGGATGACATTATATGTCATTGCTGTGCAAAAATTGTATGCCCAGTCCATTTTTATTTTTTCACACCATTTGAACGCAGCAGCTGCCGTTTACATTATGTGATGATTTCATGATGAATGGACCAATAGAAATGCTCCCAAATTGCTTGGAGAAAAATCTGGTTCCATAGACTTACATTGAAAGTAGGGACAGTTTTTGTTCTTTCCTGTAAAGTTGCTATTTTGGAGATTACTATTACTATTATCATCAAAATCTTACCATTCATAAAAATTTGGACTGGTCAGCCCTGAATTCATCCTATCCAGGATATCTTATTAGCATAGCTACTGCAGTTATAGCTTCTCATAACGTGTATTAACCTGTTCACCAACCTAATTCATCAGCTTGTGTCAGAGAGAGATATTAGCAAATGTCAACCAGTGGAACAGGAAGACCAGCTCAGCCCCGCCACAGTGACCACACCATCGCATAGGCCACCACAGTGGTTTCACTTGCTAAATTCTATGTGGTGAGTTCAGACGAACAGCATAATGAAATATATATCCAGAGAAAAAATGATCTCCGGGGAAAAAGACCACTCCTCAAATGCTCCTCATGTTTAGTGACCAGAATGTGAAATGAAAGGGGCCCAGATGGAGAGTTGTTGACCCCTGAATTTCAGTTCCTGTTTTAGGTTAATGCTTAATTCGACATACCTCAGAAGTGGGAAGTCGGAGCTCAGAATTATGTTACTTGGTAACCTCTGAGCATCTACACGGTGGAAGAAAACACTGTAGTTCATCTGTTTCTCTATATACACTGTTAACCAGTCCTTCAATGATCAGGACCCCCACAGGACCACCACAGAGCAGGTTCTATTTGGATGGTGGGTCATTCTCAGCACTGCAGTGACACTGACGTGGTGCTGGTGTGTTAATTAGTGTGGTGTGCTGGTGTGTCCACTCACTGTCCACTCTATTAGACACTCCTACTACTTGCTGGTCCAGTTGGGTTATAGCTTTGGGCCTCAGTTGGGTTGTAGCCGCAGGTCCCGGTCACTTTGGGTTACAGTTGTGAACCCCAGTCAGGCTACCGCTGGGACCACAGCTAGATTACAGTTATGGGGCCCAGTTAGGCTGCCATTGTGGGCCCCCAGTTCACTGAGGGGCCCAGTTTGACTACATTTGTTAATTCATTACTGTTATTTCTGTTTTGACTGTGGGGCCGGTGGATGATTGTTCATATGGGCCCCATTTGTAGCTCAAATTGGCCCCTCTAGTAATCCAGGTGGACAAACACAAACAATGGAGAAATCTATGTTGGCCCAAACTGGGTTGCCTAAATGGGACCCAATTGGCGGCCCATCTATGGACATGTTGGCTCTGTGGTCGGAGAATAAGAGGTCATTTAGATTGCCGGCCATGAGAGGTCATTATTTATTTATTGAAATACATTTTATTATACAATGATTTATCCACACAGGTCTTATATACAATATACAAGTCAGATGAAAGACTGACTCATGTCTCATGTAGTTAGTAATAGCTTAGCAAAGAAATTTTCAGCAAAATGGAGAGTTTTTGTGAGAATAATTTAGGAGGAATGTTAGTATTTAAACATGAATATGCTTCCTAATGCTGGGAATATTAATGTGCACTGAGTTTGAATGACATACAGCTGACGACATATGATCACTGCCTGGGGACCTCATTTTTTAAGCATTCAGAGATTCCAATTTAATATCAAAATTTGTTCTTAAAGCTGCACTGTGTAAGATTTGGGGATTTGGAGACCCCTCTGGTTGAAATACGCAACTGCAACTGCACATGTGGAAGAACAGAGTGGGTTTTGCTTCTATTTCTATTTTAAAGAAACAGTACTATGCAAACGTTTGTGGCTCTTGGTATATATATATATATATATATATATATATATATATATATATATATATATATATATATATATATATATATAATTTTTTTGAAACAGGAAGGTTATATTTACTCAGCTTTATTACTGAAATATTCAAATAGTATTAATAGAGTAAGTAGTGCTTTTACATACGTCAGTGTGTTAATTTAACACAATTTATACAATGTCTGGGGCGTCCAGGAGAAATCTGGAACTACACTTTGTTCTTCAAACTGGAGCTCAAGATCTGATCTACTTCTCTCACAATAAGGTATTCATGTTACTTTGTATTGTATGTATGATTATTATCGGTTCTAATAATATCTGGTGGTGAAAATACACTTATTAATCAGATAAAGGCTTTTAAAATATCAGCTCAGGTGCCTAAAACCTTTGCACAGTAGTGTATATTTGAGAATTTGGAGACCTCTCTGGTGTAAATGTGAACTGCAAGTCACTTTTGGACAAACACGTCGTAAGTTGTGCTTCAAGTGGAATTCAAAGAGAACTCAGTCAAAACTTACTGAAGGTCGTTTCTTCTGAGAATGTGGGTGAATTTCCTACTATAATCAAACCTACATTAGTCTGATGCTAATTTTTAGATTATTTAAGGTCTGAACATCAAGCCAGACTTCCCAACCAGATTTCTCTGATTTTCAATAGCTATTTCAAGCTTTAAATCTTACATAGTGCAGCTTTAGAATAAAAAACCCCCACAACATTCACAATCACTGGGCGTCAAGTTAGCAACTTCACAGCAAAACAATATATATTTTAGCTCATAAAATGATCTCATATCTAGACGATATATCTTATATTTCTCAATTTAAAATTGTTGCAATTGTATAATATTACTATTTAACCTATTACTAGTCTTTTTTTCATTTTAAGTGATTGTAGCAAGCCAAATTATTTCACTGCATTGGCAAAAAAAAATGTAGCCTATTTTAAGAAATTGCTTAATGCAAGAAAACATTATTAGAAATAAGTTAAATAGTCCTGAAATAAGTTTTCAATAATCTTAAAATTAGTAAGAAGCCAAATTTAGTCAGTGCACTTGTTAATAATTTAGCCTATTTTAAGAAATTAGCTTGAAACAAGTCAAATTGTCTGCCAGTGCTTACAAAATTTGCTTACAGCAAGAAAACATTACTAGAAAAAGGTTAAATAGTCCTAAAATAAGTTTTCAATAATCTTAAAATGAGTTTTAAGTGATTGGAAGAACCCAAATTTAGTCAGTGCACTGGTAAATAATTTAGCCTATTTTAAGAAATTAGCTTGAAACTAGGCAAATTGTCTGCCAATGCTTACAAAATTTGCTTAAAGCAGGAAAACATTACTAGAAAAAGGTTAAATAGTCCTAAAAATTTTTTAATAATCTTAAATTATTGAAAATAAGTTTAAAGTGATTGTAAGAAGCCAAACATAGTCACTGCACTGGTAAATAACTTTGCCTATTTAAGAAATTAGCTTGAGACAATTCAAACTGTCTGCCAGTGCTTACAAAATTTGCTTACAGTAAGAAAACATGACTAGAAATAAGGTAAATCGTCCTAAAATACGTTTTGAATAATCTTAAAATTAGTTTTAAGTGATTGTAAGAAGCCAAATGTAGTCACTACACTGGTAAATCATTTTGCCTAATTTAAGAAATTAGGTTTCTGCCAGTGCTTACAAAATTTGCTTAAAGCAAGAAAACATTACTAGAAATAAGTTAAATAGTCCTAAAATAAGTTTTCAATAATCTTAAAATGAGAAATATAACATTTCAACTAGATATGATATGATAAATTGACAATTACGTTTTTTGCAGTGTTGCATTGATCCACATATGCGTCAGATTTCATTACATATGACATTCATAAGCACAATTTCAGCTATTAAAATCAAACCCCTGCACAAATGTTTGAGAAACAAGGCCCTGGAATCATTTCCCGGGAAGCTACAACCAGGGCGTTGTGGTGTCGCCCCGGTCGCTAAACACGAAGGATCGCGACCTCCTCCTGGTCATGACGGCAGGGCCCTTCCTTCTGGTCAGGCTCAGATAGATGTCTGAGTTGAGGAAGCGTGGGTAGCAATCCTTCTTCATCAGGGTGTAGATTTTGTTCTGCGCTGCATCGAAACAGGTCTGGGTGGGCTGGGCGATGTTCTTCTGAATGGTCTGCTTGGTCGAGTGGTCAATGTTAATCTGCAAAACAAGGTGATGCTCTCGGGTTAAGTTTGTTATGCCGTCAAGGAGCCATCAGCATCATTATTCCGACCTAAAGCAAGCTAATGACGGAAAGCAAAATAATAATTACCGGCAATGTTGCCCAGAAGGTACCGAGCAATTACCACGCGAGCCTTAATTGCTGTTAGTCTAGACCACTTTGAAGTGAGAGCAGCTCTTACGTTGATTAACACTACAATGAATCAGCGAAGGCGCATACAGGGTATTACTAAAGACCTGCTTTCTAATAACAATAACATGCATTTGACTATGTGGTTCTCCTAAAACGGAGGCACCTTAAAAGGAGCCGTAGAAGAACCAGAGATTCCTATATGACCAGGTCGCGCCAAGAAAAGATAGATTGAATTCAGATGTTCCTGAATCACTTCCATGGCCACAGGTGTACAAAACCAGGCAGCTAGTCATACAGACTGCTTCTACACACATTAGTAAAGAGTGGGTCGCTATCAGGAGCTCAGTGAACTCCAGCGTGGTACCGTGATTGGACGCCACCTGTAACAAGTCCAGTGGTGAAGTTTCCTCACTACTAAATATTCCACAGTGGACTGTCAGTGGTGTTCTAACAAAGTGGAAGTGATTGAGAACGACAGCAACTCAGACACCAAGTGGTAGAACACGTACAATGACAGAGCGGGTCAGCGGATGCTGAGGAGCATAGAGCACAGAGGTCACCAACTTTCTACAGAGTCCATCACTACAGACCTCCTAACTTCATGTGGTCTTCAGATCAGCTCAAGAACAGAGCATAGAGAGCTTCATGGAATGGGCCTCCATGGCTGAGCAGCTGCAGCCAAGCCTTACATCACCAAGCGTGCAAAGTGATGTAAAGCACGCCGCCCACTGGACTCTAGAGCAGTAGAGACGTGTTCTCTGTAGTGACCAATCATGCTTCCCCAACTGGTAATCCAATGGACGAATCTGGATTTGGCGGTTGCCAGGGGAACGGTACTTGTCTGACTGTATAGTGCCGAGTGTAAAGTTTGGTGGAGGGGGGATTATGGTGTAGGGTTGTTTTTTTAGGAGGTGGGCTCGGACCCTTAGTTCCAGTGAAAGGAACTCTTTAGCAGACCAAGAGATTCTGGACAATCTCATGCTCCCAACTTTGTGGGAACAGTTTGGGGACGACCCCTTCCTAAAATAAAAATTCAGTTTATATGTAATGAATTTAATTAAAAATAAAAGTGCCACCGAGGGTTCTTTAAGCAATGCCACAAAAGAACTGCTTCTGGTTCCCTTAAAACTAGAACCTTCGTATAGTTTAAGGTTCTATACCATCGTTAAAAATGAATCCTGCTAGTTTTCCACATGTTCTAGCATAATTCCATCACTGAGGAGTGATTCAGAGTGGGTTTGGTGTGAAATGGTTCAGATGTTGCTTACAGTGGTGGTGATGGGAACCAGGGGTCTCCATGTCTAGAACTCAAATATACACATTGTATTAACTATCAAACCCACCAGTGAACCTACAGTGTTTTACATGGAAATGTGATGATGATAAAATAGTCAGTAATTGTTCTTTGGGAACTAGTTTACCTTGCATGTATCCCTCCGCTGTGAATGCATTCAAATAAACCTTAAGTCAAAACTTCATTACAGAACTACCTTAAAACAACATTTCAGGTATCTATAACCACTTCATGCTAGAACTTTCAGAGAAGGAGCATTTAAAGGTGGACGTCTGGTTCCATTCACCACCACCACTCTTTAGCATTTCACACCAAACCACTCCGAATGTGTTTTCAGCTTGTGCAGAAATTTTGGTGGAGTTCCCCTTCAGTGCAACCTCTGCTTACATGCACTGGGAGAATGCACCCGTATGTTTATGTTATGCAGCTATTTCTGTGTAAGTCATCTGCTGTGACAGCAAACTGGTGGTACGAGAGTTCGGCCACGCCTGGCTGTCGTCATAGCGCCCCCATGCTGTAACACGCAGAGTGCACCGCAGTAGGTGACACATTTTGGAGCGTGTGAAGACGTGTCTTGGCGTGTAGCATGTGTGAGTTGCGAAGTGAGAGGAATGAGAGAAGTGAGAGCAACAGCAAAACAGGCCGGTCCAGTGTAGAGTAACATACTGAGTCAGAATTATTAACAGTGGTGGTGAACAAAGGTGTCCAAAGTATTCACATTCATTACTCAGGTAGAAATATATATACTAGGGTTTATAAATACTTCTGTAGAAGTTCAAGTATCAGCTTTTTACTCCAGTAAAAGTGTAAAAGTACTGCTTTCAGAACTACTTATAAAATATAAAAGTAAAAGTAATGAAAGAAAAAATACCATTAAGGACAAAAGCTTAGGCCGCACCACAGGGGTCTATAGTGCTCTAGCCCACCTCCCCAAAAACCACTATTCTTCTAAAAGCCATAATGACTATAATGTTCTATTAAAATGTTAATGTTGATAAATTTGGGATGCGCTAGGCTTCCTGTTTCAGCTCATATACGCCCCCATTGAACATGAATGTAGTTTAGTACAATGTAAATATATTATAGAAGCATATCTGTTACTACTGAACATTAACATGTGTTTCATGGAGCAGAAGATATGATGACTAGTCTATAAGTATTGTAATGAAGTCGAACTTATCAATTATCGAAGTCGAAGTCGAAGTTATCAATAATATTTACTGGAATGTAAATGTACATGAATGAAAACAAGCTGAAATAAAATAGGAATAACAGGACTATGTTTAAAATGTAAGGAGTAGAAAGTACAGATAATGGGGTGTAAATGTAAGGAGTAGAAAGTACTGATAATGGAGTGTAAATGTAAGGAGTAGAAAGTACAGATAATGGAGTGTAAATTTAAGGAGTAGAAAGTACTGATAATGTAGTCTAAATATAAGGAGTAGAAAGTACTGATAAAGGAGTGTAAATGTAAGGAGTAGAAAGTACAGATAATGGAGTGTAAATGTAGGGAGTAGAAAGTACTGATAATGGAGTGTAAATGTAAGGAGTAGAAAGTACTGATAATGGAGTGTAAATGTAAGGAGTAGAAAGTACTGATAATGGAGTGTAAATGTAAGGAGTAGAAAGTACAGATAATGGAGTGTAAATGTAAGGAGTAGAAAGTACTGATAATGGAGTGTAAATGTAGGGAGTGGAAAGTACTGATAATGGAGTGTAAATGTAAGGAGTAGAAAGTACTGATAATGGAGTGTAAATGTAAGGAGTAGAAAGTACTGATAATGGAGTGTAAATGTAGGGAGTGGAAAGTACTGATAATGGAGTGTAAATGTAAGGAGTAGAAAGTACTGATAATGGAGTGTAAATGTAAGGAGTAGAAAGTACTGATAATGGAGTGGAAATGTAAGGAGTGGAAAGTACTGATAATGGAGTGTAAATGTAAGGAGTAGAAAGTACTGATAATGGAGTGTAAATGTAAGGAGTAGAAAGTACAGATAATATAGTGTAAATGTAAGGAGTAGAAAGTACTGATAATGGAGTGTAAATGTAAAGAGTAGAAAGTACTGATAATGGAGTGTAAATGTAAGGAGTAGAAAGTACTGATAATGGAGTGTAAATGTAAGGAGTAGAATGTACTGATAATGGAGTGTAAATGTAAGGAGTAGAAAGTACTGATAATGGAGTGTAAATGTAAAGAGTATAAAGTACTGATAATGGAGTGTAAATGTAAGGAGTAGAAAGTACAGATAATGGAGTGTAAATGTAAGGAGTAGAAAGTACTGATAATGGAGTGTAAATGTAAGGAGTAGAAAGTACTGATAATGGAGTGTAAACGTAAGGAGTAGAAAGTACTGATAATGTAGTCTAAATGTAAGGAGTAGAAAGTACTGATAAAGGAGTGTAAATGTAAGGAGTAGAAAGTACAGATAATGGAGTGTAAATGTAAGGAGTAGAAAGTACTGATAATGGAGTGTAAATGTAAGGAGTAGAAAGTACTGATAATGGAGTGTAAATGTAAGGAGTAGAAAGTACTGATAATGGAGTCTAAATGTAAGGAGTAGAAAGTACTGATAAAGGAGTGTAAATGTAAGGAGTAGAAAGTACAGATAATATAGTGTAAATGTAAGGAGTAGAAAGTACTGATAATGGAGTGTAAAAGTAAGGAGTAGAAAGTACTGATAATGGAGTCTAAATGTAAGGAGTAGAAAGTACTGATAAAGGAGTGTAAATGTAAGGAGTAGGAAGTACTGATAATGGAGTGTAAATGTAAGGAGTAGAAAGTACTGATAATGGAGTGTAAATGTAAGGAGTAGAAAGTACTAATAATGGAGTGTAAATGTAAGGAGTAGAAAGTACTGATAATGGAGTGTAAATGTAAGGAGTAGAAGTAAAAAGTAAGCTGAAAAATAATAATTACTTCAGTAAAGTATAAATAACCAAAATTCCTACTCAAGTAAGATAAAGTATTTGTACTTCTTTACTTGACACATCTGGTGGTGAATGGAACCAGACGTCTGTGAAGCTTTAAGCCTCTGAAAGTATTATCTACAAATACACTGCTTGATGCCTGAGACATTGGGTCTGTCTCAAATCCTAGTGAGTGTCTAAGTAGGCTGTCTAGGTAGCAGTTGTGTAAGTAGCAGCGTTCTCTCCTCATCTCTCCTCATAAAACAGATTACTGAGACGCTCTAGTTAGAGAGAGACTGCGTCACGGCTTGTTCCCGCCCACTGCAGCACGCCACCGGTGGTTTAGCTGGTTGCTAAGCTACTGGCCGGCATCCAAAACAATAGCCCGAGGCTTAAAAATCTGCTAGCATAAATGCTAATGTCTGGAGTATAAAGTGTAAATGGTGAAGGACTCGTTACAGAGTTGATAATAAAAACTGTTTTGTGTGATTATATGACCAGAAACACATTAAAACTCCAGAGAATCAAAATAACTCACATTTTAAAACCACTTCACTGCTCCTAGATTAGCCTGTGGTGCATCATGGGATTGTCTTAGCGGCTGAGGAAGCGTTCAATACTTCTTTAAAATCAGGTCTAAATAAGGTTCCTCAGTAGACAGTATGTTTAAGGTATGGAAGTATTGGGACAGTCTACATGTCGGGAGAGCATACTATGTAGTAAAATGCTGCCTACGTAGGAGCTCATTAGGATTTGAGACACAGCCATTGTGTTAGGATGGTTTTGAGGTGAAGTTCTGCCACATAATCAGCATTTTTGATCATTTGTTGAGGGCGGAGAGGTACAGGCAGGATGTGGTGAGGCTAAATAGACCCAGAAAACAATAGTTTTACCAGAAACGTTACGTATAACATCTCGTGTAGGTTTGCTGGTGGTTTTGTTAGTAAATAAAATGGCTATACTTGTGTTGTAGACATGATGTCCGTCTTAAAACTCTCTGAGTGTCTACATAGGCGGCATTTCAGGTCATAGTATGCGGCTCTCGACACGTAGGGGCTCCCAACTTGTAGATCCCTTATATATACTGTCTACTGAGGTTCCTTCAGAGTCCTATTCATTTTCAGCTTTGTTTTTTACCTACAGTCACCAAACTACATGTTCTCACTCAGGGTAGGTCTCTAAATTCTTATTAACAGCCATACCAATCCACATTCTTTTATATGTTGTTTATTCATCCCTCGTTCTTCCCACCTACTGTCAACAAACCACATGTTCTCACTCAGGATAGGTCTCAAAACTCTTATTTACAACGACACCGACCCACACTCCTCTATTTGTTGTTTACACATGCCCCATTTGTCCCATAGAGTCCCATTTATTTACAGCCGGACCTTGCAATAACTTGTCAACCCCTACGGGAAGCACAGTACACCATTGCAACCTCCTAGGTATACCTTAGCAACCACCTGCACTACTATAGCAACACCCTGGCGACATCCTAGCAACCGTTGTCAAACTGCTTAAGCTATGTAAATAACAATGTCTTGTTTTTAATTTAAGGCTTAATGATTGGCGACTCTCGTCTTATTATCGAAACTCTATTTCTCCTTTAAAGCAAAAACCATCAAAACTGCAATATGAGTGGCAGTGTGAGCAGGTTCTAGATAACTGAATATGTGTTGTAGTGTAAGCAGGTTCTAGATGACTGAATATGAGTGATTGTGTAAGCAGTTTCTAGATAACTGAGCATGTGATGTAGTGCAACCAGGTTCTAGATAACTGCATATGAGTGATTGTGTAAGCAGGCTCTAGATAGCTGAATATGGGTTATAGTGTAAGCAGTATGTTGTGGGTGACTGAGTGTTAAAACTCCTCCAGAGCAAAAGTCATTAAAATTGAAAATGAGTGGTGGTGTAGGCAGGTTCTAGATAACTAAATAAGGGTGGTTGTGTAAGCAGGTTCTAGATAACTGTTGTGTAAGCAGTATGTTGTGGGTGACTGAGTGTTAAAACTCCTTCAGAACAAAAATCATCAAACTGAACATGAGTGGTAGTGTTGGTTTAAACAGGTTCTAGATTACTTCAAATGAGAGGTAGTGTTGAAAGGTTCTAGATAACTAAATATTTGTTGTAGTGTAAGCAGGGTCCAGATAGCTGAGTGTTAAAACTTGTGTCTATTTCACTCCTCCAGAGCAAAAAACATCAAAACTGAATAGGAGTGGTGGTTTAAGCAGGTTCTAGATGACTGAATATGAGTGGTAGTGCAAGCAGGTTCTAGAAAACTGTGTTAAAACCTCTTTAGAGCAAAAATCATCAAAACTGAAAATGAGTTGTAGTGTAAGCTGGTCCTAGATAACTGAATATGAGTGGTAGTGTAAGCAGGTTCTAGTTAACTGAATATGTGTTGTAGTGTAAGCAGGTTCTAGTTAACTGAATATGTGTTATAGTGTAAGCAGGTTCTAGTTAACTGAATATGTGTTGTAGTGTAAGCAGGTTCTACATAACTGAATATGTGTTGTAGTGTAAGCAGGTTCTACATAACTTAATACGTGTTGTAGTGTAAGCAGGTTCTAGTTAACTGAATACGTGTTGTAGTGTAAGCAGGTTCTACATAACTGAATACGTGTTGTAGTGTAAGCAGGTTCTACATAACTGAATACGTGTTGTAGTGTAAGCAGGTTCTACATAACTGAATATGTGTTGTAGTGTAAGCAGGTTCTAGTTAACTTAATATGTGTTATAGTGTAAGCAGGTTCTAGTTAACTGAATATGTGTTGTAGTGTAAGCAGGTTCTAGTTAACTGAATATGTGTTGTAGTGTAAGCAGGTTTTAGATAACTGAATATGTGTTGTAGTGTAAGCAGGTTCTAGTTAACTGAATATGTGTTGTAGTGTAAGCAGGTTCTAGTTAACTGAATATGTGTTGTAGTGTAAGCAGGTTTTAGATAACTGAATATGTGTTGTAGTGTAAGCAGGTTCTAGATAGCTGAGTGTTAAAACTTGTGTCTATTTCACTCCTCCAGAGCAAACATGTGGAGAGAATTCTTCTGAAGGTCTCAGCTGCAACACCAACGCAGAACATCAGCTGTAATACTTTTCTATATGATGGACATGTGACCACTCTGTTAACTCTAGTGGGCCAGAAAGGTCTTACGGTGCAGATCTTGGTTACCCCCGGTTACCCCCCGACTTTGATCCTATCCTATCGTCTCTTTTCTGAAAGCGTCTCCATGGAACTGTGGACAGTTAAGACTTCTGCTCGCACGTTTTCTTTTTTTTTTTTAATTTCCTCTTTGCACGCTCATGTTTTTTTTTCTCAGGCTGATAGTGTGTGGGTGGCTGAGCGTGGTGGGTGGGAGGTGAGAGGGGGGGGTTCACAGACCCAACCGTGACACATGCAGGCAGGAAAACCACACGGTCACATCTCCACCTCGGCCACGCAGAGCTCCGGACGCAGTGCGGCCAGCCGCACGGCTCAGCTCGCTTGAGTCACTTGCTGCAGTTACACAGGTTTTTTTTTTTTTTCAGGCTGGCGTCGCAAAGCTGAGCCGACAGACGAATGACGGTGAGCTTCTGGCCCGGTGGGTTTCAGTTGTAGTGGACTTTTTTCGGGGAGATGCTCTAGTAGATAGCAGACAGCGCAATGTGTACAGTGAAAGACTATAAAGGTGATGCTGTCGTAGTTGGCGCCGCTAGATCTGCCCCAGCCAACTGTGTGAGCGATTGTCTTGACGTGATGAAGTGTCTCCGAGCAACAACAGCTCAACCACAGACCATGCAAACTCACACAGCCGAGCGTGCAATGCATACAACTAGCTTGTCCTCTACCCCCCCCCCAGAATACATAGTGCCAACATTAGTCTGGTGTAGGTGGGATATTTGTTTGGGGGAGGGGGCGAGGTTCAGGGTTTGGGCTCTTGAGTTCCAGTGAAGGGTAATATTAATGCTACAGTATATGCTTCCAACATTGTTGCCCCAGTTTGGAGAAGGTCCAGTCATGGCAGTTGTGAGCGGGAGGGTGGGCAACAAGCCTTAGGGTTCCCTGAATCTGAAGTGACCTTGAACAAGACACCTAACCCCTGCTCCCCGGGTACGGTGGATAGGGCTGCCCACCACTCCGGGCAAGTGTGCTCACTGCCCCTTAGTGTGTTTGTTCACTAGTGTGTCTGTGTGTGTTTCACTAGTGTATGTGTGTGCATATGTGTGTTTCACTACGCCCTAGTGTGTATTTTCACTTGTGTGTGTGTGTATGTTTACTAGTGTGTGTCTGTGTGTATGTGTGTGTTTCACTATTCCCTATTGTGTATGTTCACTAGTGTGTGTGTGTGTGTGTGTGTGTAGGGGGGGTGTTTCATTGCCCCTAGTGTGTATGTTCACTAGTGTGTGTGTGTGTGTGTGTATGTGGATGTTTCACTGCCCGTAGTGTGTATGTGCACTTGTGTGTGTGTGTAGGGGGGTGTTTCATTGCCCCTAGTGTGTATGTTCACTAGTGTGTGTGTGTGTGTGTGTGTGTGTGTGTGTGTATGTGTGTGTTTCACTATACCCTAGTGTGTATGTTCACTAGTGTGTCTGTGTGTGTTTCACTAGTGTATGTGTGTGCATATGTGTGTTTCACTACGCCCTAGTGTGTATATTCACTAGTGTGTGTGTGTGTAGGGGGGGTGTTTCATTGCCCCTAGTGTGTATGTTCACTAGTGTGTGTGTGTGTGTATGTGGATGTTTCACTGCCCGTAGTGTGTATGTTTACTAGTGTGTGTGTGTGTGTGTTTCACTATACCCTTGTGTGTATGTTCACTAGTGTGTGTGTGTGTGTCTGTGTAGGATGGGTGTTTCACTGCCCCTATTGTGTGTGTTCACTGTTGTTTGTGTTCACTAGTGTGTGTCTTCAGTAGTGTGTGTGTAGGGGGGTGTTTCATTGCCCCTAGTGTGTATGTTTACTTGTGTGTGTATGTGGGTGTTTCATTGCCCCTAGTGTGTATGTTCACTAGTGTGTGTGTGTGTGTGTATTTTGGGTGTTTCATTACTCCCTAGTGTGTGTGTTTCACTAGTGTTTGTGTGTGCATGTGTTTGTTTCACTGCCCCTAGTGTATATGTTCCCCAGTGTGTGTATGTGTGTTTTTCACTACCCCCTAGTGTGTATGTTCACTAGTGTGTGTAGGGCAGGGTGTTTCATTGCTCCTAGTGTGTATGTTGACTAGTGTGTGTATGGGAGTATTTGCGTGTTTCAGTACTCTCTAGTGTGTTTATTCACTAGTGTGTGTGTGTGTGTGTGTGTATGGGTGTATTTGGGTGTTTCATTACACCCTAGGGTCTATTTTCACTAGTGTGTGTATGGGAGTATTTGAGTGTTTCACTACTCCCTAGTGTGTGTGGTCACTAATGTGGGCCTGTGCATGTGTGTTTTTCACTATTCCCTAGTGTATATGTTTCACTACCTCCCAGTGTGTGTGTGTGTTTTACTAGTGTGAATATGTGGGTGTTTCACTGCCCAGATTGGTTAAACGTAAATGTGCAAACTGCTCCTCTTGAGTAGAAGTATTACTCTTGGAAAATACTCAGTACTTGAGTAAATGTAACTAGTTCCTGCACAACGTCCATTGACACATAAGGCATATAAGGCAGTTGCTGTAGCACCCATAGACTTTTATTATAAGTGGGGTACAGTTCTTCTCTGAGTACATGGAACTCGTCTACATCAGGGCTGCCCAGAGTGTGGGCTGCCCAAAGTCTGCCATTAAAGCCACACGTCTTCCGTATGTGTCTATGGTTATGTCTTTATGGTCGTTGGCCCACCACACACTGCACTTAAGCACCCCCCAGAAACAACCCTGGTCTATCTTATTGTCTATGGCAAGTGGCCATACATTACTAATGTGGGAACCATCCACTGAGCTGGACTTTGAAAGGAACCTAAGGAGGGTGCAATTACACTTGATGTTCGAAGACATTCACAGTAGGATATAAGGCAGGTGTTGTGTTACGCGTGGAGTGAGCTGAATGATGGAGGCCTCACTGAAGGTCGAGAAAGACATGCTCGGAATACCTGTGATGCGGCGCTAACTGCCGTGAACGAGGGCTCTTGCGTACCTCTTTGGGGGCTTCTCTGTCTATGAACACGGCGTACATCTGCTTAGCCTTGGACTGTAGCTTGGTGGCCGACTCTGTGCTCTTGTAATCCTCACACGCCAGCCAGAATTCGATGTTCTCCTCGCTGAATTCGGTGCGCAGGAACTGCGTGAAGGCCTCCACGCCATCTACAGGTGGCAGGAAAGTCGAGAAAGTATAGAGAATAAAATCTCAGGTTGTGCATCAAAGGGTTAACAGCAGTGAAGAAGTAAACTCAGCAACCCATCAGAGATCACTGGCCGTTGAACGCACCCCAAACCAAATCTGCTGTCTCTTCAGCTAATGGAAAGCTGTGGTACTGAATGGTAGCGCAACCATTCTGTTAGCGCTAGGTGCAGCATGTTTATAAGATACAGCAGGCTCAGCAAACGATAACAAATGTGTTCTGTTTTAGTGTTATCAGTCTTTCTAATCTATTTAATTATTATTATTATCATTATTATTGTTATTTTGCATTTGTTGGTGAGAATTTCAGTCAGTGAGCTCATTTTAAAGTGTTTAGCAAGTTAGCCAATACAACTGCTCACTGAATTTATAATGTGACACCAGTGGAAGGACAACTAGCTATGATAAAAGAGGAATAAAAAATAGAATAAGTAGTGTCAACTTTCTCATTTAGGATATAAACTCATTCAATTTTACAATAACTACCAAGTTTGCTAATATGACTGCTAATATGAATGCTGGCTACATTTCTTATTGTGTGGAATGATGAAAACTAGCTAGCTAGCCTGAACATTCTACAAGTAAAGAGAAATAAAAAAGAGAGTATGCAATGTCAACTTGCACTTTGTCTACTCAATGTAATTAATTTTTCTTAAAGATTTTTGCATTTGTTGGTGAACATTTCAGTCAGTGAGCTCATTTTAAAGTGTTTTAGCAAGTTAGCTAATTGCCTGAAAAATTCTTGAATAAGGGGGGAATTCAAAGGTGAATAAACAGTGTCCTCTTTCTTTGAATGCTAATCTACTCTATGTAATTAAAATTTTTACACAATTTTTGCATTTGTTGGTGGAAATTTTAGTCAGTGAGCTCATAAACAAGTTAGCTAATATGACTGCTGGCCAAATTTCTCAATGTGACCCAATATTGAATGAGAACTAGCTAGCCTGAAAATTATATCATGAAAAACGAATAAAAGAGAGTAAGCAGTCTCAACTTTTTCATTTAAGAGGTAAATAAACATTTATTTTTATGATACTTTGTTAGCTAATGGATAGCTGGCAAAGTTAGGTAGCATGACCTGAATGGAAGCCCTGCTAGAAAAACAGAATAGAGCCACGTAGCTGGTTAGCTAATACGGCTGCTGGCTAAATTTCTTAACTCCAATGAAATGAAAACTAGCTAGCTAGACTGAAAACTCCAGGTTAAGAGAGGAATAAAAAAGAGAGTAATTTAATTTTCTACTTAATTTAGTTAATATTTTTTGAAGATTTGTTCAGTTTCAGTCAGTGAGTTCATTTTTAAGTGTTTAGCGAGTTAGCTAAATGTCTAAATTTCTCAGTGTGACCCTAATGAAATGGGAACTAGCTAGCTAGCCTGAGAATTCTAGGTTAAAAGAAAAATAATAGTCTCAACTTTTATGATTTTGTGATAATTACTAAATTAGCTAATGTGTTAGCTGACAAAGTCAGTTAGGTTAAGAGTGGAATACAATATGCAGCTCATACAACTCATGCTAATTGGGTCATGCTAAAAGATGCTAACTCATGCTTTCGGTCATGCTGACCATCAAAACCTGGTCACCATCAAAACCAGTATATGTTGTGTTTTGTGATACATACAAGTAGTTCCCCAATATTGGGTGTAAATTAGTTATTAAGATTTTAATCTGGAATATGTTTATGAAGTTTTTCAATATTTGTTTGTTCAAATTGTCCTTAGCCATACATTACAATACTGTTGACTTAATACATTTTTCTCCTTTAGGACAATTTTAATGCATTTCAATTCATTTTTAGCAATCTTAGTGCATTACTGTAAATACTAATATAAAATAATTTAAAATATGGGATTTGTTGGTTTTTTATGCCTTCATTACATCACAAACGTGACATTTCTGTTTAGTTAACAGTATTTTCAATGTTTTATAAGCTCACCCACCACTTGTAGAATCTAATATGATACAGCTCTGCCATAAATTCTGACTTTACAAATATAATAGTGCTTTGATTGACACTATCAGAGCTTTCAAATGAACCATCCTTGTTGCTGAGGTTGTTTGCGATGTTGGACTGGACTGCGTTATAATAATTAATGTTGCTAACCTTTCATCCACCCCAGTAATAAACATGAACTTATTAGATTTCAGTGTCAACAAAAACTGGAATACTGTACACTTTGTGAAATTCATAGCAGAGCTGTTGTATTAAATCCCATATATCCCATATATTGGACTGATATATGTTGTAGTTTAAGCTGTACGGTAAGGATGCACAGCAAGCACTACAGAAGAAAAGATGATCTTTGGCCTGTTTTTCTGGATCTTGAGTCAACAAGTGTGGGGGGTGGTGAGCACACGTGCCCCATGTGCTTACTTGCTAACTTCTGTTTCCTTAAAAACTAGATTTGTTTGGCTTTGAAAACAGTCTAGTGTTGGAGTAATGACTCCAAAGTGTAGCGCAGACACATTTAGATAAAAATTTCTAAAATCATATATGTTGCAAAATATTTTTGTTTTCATTTATAAAAAACTGTTATATATATATATATATATATATATATATATATATATATATATATATATATATATATATATATATATATATATAATTTTTTTACATATCTCATAACTGCTTTATAAATGAATTGTATAAATCACATCTTTGTAGTAGTTTTTGTCTAATCACTGTATATGTATATGTATATCATCGCTGTCCAATGAAAAACAAGTATCTTTAAACTTCACACTAGAAACCAAAAACTTCTACTTCTTCTTTACTTTCAATGTAAGTCAATGGAACCAGAATTATTTCCAGGCTATTTTGAAGCATTTCTATTGGTCCATTCATCATGAAATTCATGTAGAAAAATAGAAATCAAGAAAAATGGGATACATGTTTTTATTGGACTACTGGGACTTGTAGCTGCAGAAACACCCAATTACTGACTTCTAGCTGGCTAACATGCTGATGTCAGTCAGGAGGGAAGTCGGCTTGAGGCGTATTTACATTTGAGTCATGTTAGATACCAAGTAAGCTGACACGCTAGTTAGTTAACATGACTCAAATAGAAGGCGCCAAGCTGGCCTACTAATTTCAGCCATTAAACCATGTTTATGTTATACTAATATATGATAGAAAACATTATTCCTGTATAGATGGCATATATTACCTATTTCTGAACATTATTATATTTAAAAAGCTATTTTTTCTCCAGACAGGAAGCTTTTATATACTCAGCAAATCACTTCAAATATTCAAACAGTATTAATAGAGTAAGTAGAGATTTTTCATACGTCAGTGTGTTTATTTAACCCTTTCCAAGCTTCTCCTAAACAACCCAGTATTATTATCAGTTCTCATCTAATACCTGCTTTGACTGCTCAGTACTTCATTAAGCTAAATCAAGATTTGCTGCTGAAGGAACTGAACACATTCATACGTCTGGCGCGTCCAGGAGAAACTGGAACTACACTTTGTTCTTCAAACTGGATCAAGATCTGATCTACTTCTCTCACAATAAGATATTCATGTTACTTTGTATTGTATGTATGATTATCTACATCTGTTCTAATCAGATCTGGTGGTGTAAATACACTTATTGATCAGATAAAAACTTTTAAACTACTTACAAACTATCAGGTGCCTCAGACTTTTACACAGTAGTGTACATCTCGTATATGTACATCTATATGGAGTTCTACTCATGATCTATTGTGATGTAGGTACTTATGGCCACATATGTTAGATTTCCGTTGGTTTTGACGAGCACTACGCTCGAGACAAGCTATTACCACCACAGGTCTCGAGCAAGCAAGCCATGACATTTCTGTTTACTTGAACCTACAATGGAGAAGTGGTGATTCTTGGTTTTGCATGCACTAAGCCTGCAGAGCTTCCCCACAGCCGGGCTGTTTCAGTAAATGTCAACCTGCCACGTTATCCCTACCAAGTTCCCTGAACCTTCAACTCTCCAGTGGAGCCCTAGACTCCAGCCCTTCTAAGCTTATCTTTTTTTGTTGCAGAGCTCCAAGCAGTAGGGTTTGATTTGCTTCAAAACTTCAGAGTGCAAACTGAAACGTTAAGCTCTAACGCATGACTGGAGTCAATGGATCCTCACCTGGATGACCCAACAGTTCTTCAAAGGAGTCGCTCCATCTCAAGGCCACCTCAGGCGGGACGCTGCAAGTCACACGGATAAGATGGTTCTGGTTTGAACACTTTGTCTCTGCTCATGTCAAAGGTTTAAACAATGTCTAGATCAGCTGCTTTGTGGCACTCGTGTCTAGCGGCGAAGACTTACTTGTTGGCTTTAGCCGGTGGCTTTTTCTCAGGGCTGACGTTTTCGTGGGATCCAGATCTGGCCAGCAGGAGACTGAGTCTGCTCTTTTTATCCTTCTCCTTGTCCTTATTTCTACACAGACAGGGCGACACATAATATATTCCATAAGGAGCTGTGGTGGTTCCTTCAAGGTAGGCCTACATCATTAGTACCTTTAGATAAGGAAAAAGTGGACGTGGGTCCAAACCTCTAGAGGGTAAAGGTGCCTGGTTTAAAGACTCTTAACTTCAAAAGGTTCTTTGAGAGATGCCTGAGAAGAATCACTCATAGTTCGCTTACAATTACTTATGACTTATTGACCTACTCAAGAACGTTTCTTCAGGATCATTCTGAAAAGGGTTTTCTTCTATGTTACTCTCTAGAACTGGCCTGTTTAGCTCAGGATGGTCTCTCTCGATCCATCAGATATATGTTAGCATGAGTAGATGCCTCTGCAGCAATGTCTTAGTGAGTTAATGCAGCTTTCTAGGCAGGTATGGAAAATCTACATAGAGGAAACATCCGCCTCAAATGCATGCAATTAATGTTCAAGTTAGATTATTCTCTAAATAATATTTAATCAAATTCTAAATCTCATATATGTACAGGTGTTTTTCATAACTGATACTACAGATCACATTTCCACTCTTTGTTTATTAAGAAAAAATTAGTTTGTAGTCTTTTTTACAGTTTACTCTTTTTTACAAACGACTGTAAGGATGTGAAAAAAAAAAAAAAAAAAAAAAAAAAAAATATATATATATATATATATATATATATATATATATATATATATATATATATATATATATATATATATATACCTTTTTTACCTGGTTATACATGTACTGGGATGTACACATATAACATGTAAACCACAATGTGTTACGGTAATGAAACTACTATATAGCAATTTATATTTATATTTATTATTACTTGGTTTTATATATATATATATATATATATATATATATATATATATATATATATATATATATATATATATATATATATATATATATATATATATATATGAAAAAATATATATTTACCTTTTACGCTTGGTTATACATCATATCATTGTATAAATAATATTTAATCTAATTCTAAATCTCATATGTGTTTTCAATATTCAGATTTTCAATGTTTATTTATTAAGAAAAAAAATAGTCTGTAGTCTTTTTTACAGTTATGTTTTTTCTTACTATCTGTAAGGATGTGAAAACCACAGTGTGTTATGGTAATTAAACTACTAGATAGAAATATATATATATATATATATATATATATATATATATATATATATATATATATATATATATATATATATATATAATATGTCCATTATATGATACTTTTACATATATTTAAACAATTATGTACATATCTTACAATCTGTAAAGATGTGAAAACCACAATTTGTTATGGTAATGAATATATATATAGCCACCATATATATAACCTTCAACCATGTTTGATCTATATATATATATATATATAAAATAAAATTGCTTAAAAATAAAATTGTGTACCATGTACCACACTGCTCACAAGGTGTGAAGCTTCTATGCCAGTTTCAGGTTCCTCCTTAAATCATTTGCATTATATTAGACAAGATGACACTCGTTTAGAAAGCTGGCACCTATTGAAATCATGGTTCCTCTACATGGAACCACTTTTATTTTTAGGAGTGAAAGCTTCTCTCCATGCACCAAGTTGCAGTGGCACAATCTAAGCAGCTAGAAGAGCCAGAAGGGGAAGTGCTGCTACACTCAAACCATCAGGAGCCATTGCTTTGCTAAGAGAACCTTTAGCAGTGAACCAAGAGGTTCCTCGACTTAAATAAGGGTCCTGATGGTCTTCGTTTGCATTGCTGGAGATAGAAACTGAATAGCTGAAATGCTAGACGAACCAATAGGATCACAGCTACTGATGCTATCTTAGTTCCAGTATGTCCTTGTGCAGCCGTGGGTGCAGGAGCTGCAATGTACGGCAGGTAATGCAGGTTTCCATCCAGCTCCTTGTCTTCTAAAGCACTCATCGCTGTCTACAGCTGGTTGAGTAAACTGCAGGGTAGCCTGGAGTGACCGATGTCCAGCTAAACTACTGTGATGAGACATTTAGCTTTGTAGCCTTAGGTGATGCAAATAAAGGAAGTTTCTCTGATTCTAATCGTACAGCTGCCGCACACCAGCTCCACATCTGGGGCAAACCCAGCATCCTCCTTGTATAGGAATGCGTGAGCGGCGCCGAATTCCTCTGGAAGGAAAGCTTTAAGCACAAAAACGTACCTGGAGTTGCCGTCTTTCATTCTGGAGGCGCGGAGCTGGGTCTGGCCGAGCGCTCTGAAGTGCACTTCCTCCTTGTGCGCGGAGAAGTTGAAATGAGGAAACAGAAAGACAAAGGTCTCCATGCTCTTCCTCTCTGTCTGTCTCTCTCTCTCTCACTCTCTCTCTCTCTGTCTCTGTCTGGAGGTCGACTCTGGGACAACCTTATTTAACCGGCGGACCCCTCGGGGCCCTGAGATTAGGGTGTTAGGAAGTCATTTCCCATACCTGCTCACGGTGACTTCCTGTGGAAGGTTTACTGTAACACAGCTGAGAAAGAGTTTCCAGCCCACTGAACGCTGAGCTGTCAGCGGCTACACCTCCACAAAGCAGCTTACACACCCCACTGCTGGGGTGTCCCAGGTGGTTGTTAAGGTGTTGTTAGGTGCTATGGTGTCCCAGGTGGTTGTTAAGGTGTTGTTAGGTGCTATGGTGTTGTTAGGTGCTATGGTGTCCCAGGTGGTTGTTAAGGTGTTGTTAGGTGCTGTGGTGTCCCAGGTGCTTGTTAGGTGCTATGGTGTCCCAGTTGGTTGTTAAGGTGTTGATAGGTGCTATGGTGTTGTTAGGTGCTGCGGTGTCGCAGATGGTTGTTAAGGTGTTGTTAGGTGCTATGGTGTCCCAGGTGGTTGTTAAGGTGTTGTTAGGTGCTATGGTGTCCCAGTTGGTTGTTAAGGTGTTGATAGGTGCTATGGTGTTGTTAGGTGCTGCGGTGTCGCAGATGGTTGTTAAGGTGTTGTTAGGTGCTATGGTGTCCCAGGTGGTTGTTAAGGTGTTGTTAGGTGCTATGGTGTCCCAGGTGGTTATTAAGGTGTTGTTAGGTGCTGTGGTGTCCCAGATGGTTATTATGGTTTTGTTAGGTGCTATGGTATCCCAGGTGGTTGTTAAGGTGTTCTTTGATGGTTGTTAAGGGGTTGTTAGTAGCTATGGTGTCCTAGGTGGTTGTTAGTTGCTATGACATCCCAGGTGGTTATTAAGCTGTGGGTAGGTGCTTTGGTAAGGTGTTGTTAGTAGCTATGGTATCCCAGGTGGTTGTTAAGGTATTGTGAGGTACTATGGTGTCCCAGGTGGTTGTTAAGGTGTTGTTAGTTGCTATGGTATCCCAGGTGGTTGTTAAGGTGTTGTGAGGTACTATGGTGTACCAGGTGGTTGTTAAGGTGTTGTTAGTTGTTATGGTATCCCTAGGTGATTGTTAAGGTGTTGGTAGTTGCTATGGTATCCCAGTTAAGGTGTTGTTAAGTGCTCTGGTAAGGTGTTGTTAGGTGCCATGGTGTCCTAGATGGTTGTTAAGGTGTAGCCTGACTAAAAGTCGGCAAAATATTTTAGAAGTTTTATGGGCTAAATCTAGATTAGAATAATTTTGAAGTTTTTGTCAACTAAAGTTAAATGGCTGAGTGAAATGTAACTAAAACTAATATACAGTTTAGCCAAAATATTTTGCCAAAATTAAAAGGCGTTAAAAGGTGTTGCTAAACCATTGCTATGATATCCCAGGTAAATCAGTTCTTGAGGAGCAGTGGAGCATGACTATATTAGATTAAATATTTTAGAGGTTTATTTGACTAAAACTAGACCAGAATATTATTATTATTAGTTTGTCGACTAAAACTAACAATAATTAAATGGTTAAATTAAATATGACTAAAAGTTATATACATTTAGCCAAAAATCTAAAACTAAACAAAAACAATCAGCTGCCAGAGTTCAAATTGATTGCTATAGTATCCCAGGTGGTTGCTAATATGTGTGCTTAAGTATAAATGTATGTCTGTATGGTACGTTGCTGTGATGAAATTACACTGAATTACACTAAGACATGAGAAGAAAATTAGACTGAATATTTTATAAGTTTAACTGACTAAAACTAGATTATAATATTTTTAGTTTTCATTGAGTAAATCTATACTAAGTCTTGGTAGGCCATTTAGTATAGTATCCCAGGTGTTTGCTAATAAGTATGCTACATCAATATGAATGTGAAATGAGAAATGACACTGACGATATGAAAAGTGATAAATTATGACTGGATGTTTGCTGTGCAAACAGAAACCTAAATAATTTCTCTCTTAAGCAACTATAAAAATAACACTTACGGAGGCACCATGCACTAATGTGCAAAACGGAAAAGAAAAAATACTAATAATTGCTTTGAAGTCCATGTACTGACCTCACTTAGCCTTACAACACCCTACGTGTCAGTTTCTGCCAAGAACAGATTCAAATATACATCATATACAAACAGCTGTTTCAGGCGTCAGACAGGACATTCACAAGCACTTCCACTTAACGCCTTCCTGTGAGGCAGCTTTAAGAGTCATTAACGCTTCAGACGTCCGGTTCCAATCACCAACACTCTGAACCACACTGACTCATTTCACATCAAAAACTTCTGAATGCTTTTGTTTACGTCTTAAGCTTTTAATTATTCGGGCATTTCGGAAAATCCCCCCTTATTTGCAGATGCTGTCGCATTTTGTGGTTGCATCAAAGCCGTGTATTAAAACAAAAACATATGCATGTAGAACATCAGCAATGTCTAAAGAAAAACAAATCCATTTTTGGTGGATTGATTTAAATTTTCTATATCATTTGAACACGACCGCTGCTCTCTATGCGGCCTCACACTAAACAATTTTTACTGTTGCAGACAAATTTCCAATGTCGGAATAAAATCTTGAGTCTTGCTAGAGTCGAGTCACGCTCACGTTATCTCGATGGTTTAGTGTGAGGTGGTCGAGACTGCAGGTTTAAGTCAGTCTTGTTTTTGTCCGAGCTTTCCGATAAAATCAACCGTCTTTAATATTATAAGTCTGAAGTCTCGGCTCACGCAAATAGTGACGTGAACATTGTCGGCAACCAATAGGAGAGCTCTGTTCACCACCAAACGGGAAGCCGTGAGGCGAGTACAGGAACATCTGGCGGGTAAAGAAGTTAGACATGGAAGGGAGTCCGGCGAGGGTTCGGAAACTGTGGTTCTCCTGGACTGTACAAAAGGAGGAGAAACTGGTGGAGCTGTGGAGTGAGCTGTGGAGTGAGCTGAGGAGTGAGATGAGGAGTGAGCAAGAGTGCCTCCTTGACGTGTCTTCTCGTTTATACCACGACAGAGTGGAAAACAAATAAGGCTGGACAGAAATCGCTAAAACTCTCGAAATCCCAGTCGAACGGGGCTACAGTTACAATTAGACTAGCAGCTAACCGTACATGTTAGCTGAATATGCTAACTTCAATCATATAAATGGGAAGTAATCTCAAAAGGAATCTGGTTGCAGTCTTGTTGTAAGTAGTGACTCTGAAAGATCCCCAGTCTTTGCTAAAATCCTAGCTATGATTAGTCTGGGACTAATAGTCTGAGACTAGTCTTTAGATGTAAGGAGTCAGACTTTAGTCTATTAAAGTCTTTTCCGAGTCTTTTAAAAGTCGTCTAGTGTATGCTCAGCATTACGCTGTGTGAAAATTTCATGAGGAATGGACCAATAGAAATGCTCCGAAATGGCTTGGAAAAAATTCCGGTTCCATTGACTTACATTGAAAGGGAAGGCAGTTTTTGTGCTCTCCTGAAAAGTTACCGTTCTGGAGATGTTTTCTTTGGACGGCCATGATCTACAGTATCAGAGAACTGCAGGTGTGTGATGTTTGTGGGTAATGGATCGCTTCCCACTTGGGTTGTGTTGACGTTTGAAATGGCGGTGACCTACTGGCCCAGCTGTGTTTCAGTGTGTTGGTACGCTGAAATCTAGGTCAGTAAGTTCACTATTTAAAAAAGTGGGTCACAATATGGTTCAGACAGGGTCACGTGGTCCTGCAGTCGACCAAATAATAAAAAAATAAAAACTCGGCCTACTGAATAGATGCAGTCAGAAGATCAGTTCCAGTATTGTGATGATAACGCCTCTGCTTGAAGAAGTTGTGGTTTGAGGTATTGCAGTGGTATCTTGGTATAACGAATAGATGCTTCTCGGTTGCTTCATATGCAGCATCACCAGAGCGAGATGAAATGGGGTTCTGAAATAAAGAAGTCAGCTCCCGTAACTCACACTGTGCTGTAAACCACGTTGGCAAGTCACCTGCACGAGGACGAGGTGTGGGGATGTATGTTTGCACTCAAATGGTTTCACGTTGTTTGGGTGACTATTGAGTTTCAGTGTTTGTTAGCAACATCAGCCTCCAGTTCTGAATTAAAGAAGCACAGTTTGGACGAGCCTTTGCTGACCGACTGAATGGGACCTGCTGAATGTGGTTTGCTGGTCAACTAGCAGGAGCCTGCAGGGTGACCAGCTAATACACAAATAAGCATCTCCAAAGTGACAACTTTACAGGAGAGGACAAAAACATACTTCGCTTTTAATGGAAGTAAATGGAACCAGAATTATTTCCAAGCTATTTTGGAGCGTTTCTATTGGTTCGTTCATCATGACTCTTTCACACAATGTACACAGCAGCAGTCGCGTTCAAACGACATAGAAAAATAAAATCAAATAAAACCAGACTGTTTCTACAAACACACATACACACACATACACACACACATATACACACATATACACACACATATACACAAACATATACACATTATATGTACACATACATATACATACACATATACACATACACACACATATACACATACTTCTGTAATGTCAGTTATCGTGCGCTGTGAGCTTCTGTTACCAAACACAAATTCCTTGTATGTGTGAGCATACTTGGCAAATAAAGTCCGATTCCAAATATTGGGATATTATGGTTGGTCGATTCTTAAAAACACAGTATCGCTTTACAGATTCCTGGCAGACAGTGAATCAGTGTGTGTTGTGTTTAAACCTCTGACCACTAGATGGCAGTGTTGTAATCCATTTTCAGCTCCACTCCAACATTAACAAACAGCACAAGGGCGCAATGCTATAGTAAGTATTGATAAACCTGTTCATACAGTGGTGTGTTTTAATATTAGGATTTAAAAAATCACAGTATATCACTTTACTTACAGCATCGCAATATATCACGATATATTGAATCGTGACCGCCGTATCACGATATGTATTGTATTGTTCCATTCTTGCCAATACACAGCCCTAACGCACTCACACACACACATATATATATACACACATACAAACACACACATACACAAACACAAACACATATACACACATACAAACACACACATACTCATATACACACACATATACACACATATTTACACAAAAACACACATACAAACACACACATACATACATACAAACACACACACACACATATACAAACACACCCACACACACATATACACACATATTTACACAAAAACACACATACAAACACATATACACACATACAAACACACACATACTCATATACACACATGCAAACACACACACATTTATATATATACACATAAACACATACACATATACACACACATATACACACATGCAAACACACACACACATATACACACATATTTACACAAAAACACACACATATACACACATACATACATACAAACACACACATACATATACAAACACACATACACATACATATATACACATGTACACACACATCTACACAAACATACACACACACATACACACATAAACACACACATACACACATACATATAGATACATACACACATGAAAACACACACACATATACACACATACACACACATTTACACACACACACACACATACACACATATTTACACAAAAACACACATACAAACACACACACCCACACATACAAACACACACGCATATACACACATACACATGTGTTTACACATATACACATACACACACACACATATACACACATATACACACACATACACACACATGCACACACATATATACACACACACACACACATACACACATACACAAACACACATACACACACATATGCGCACATATACAAACATACAAACACACACACATATACACACACATACTCACATAAATTTACTCACACACACACACACACACACACACACACACACACACACACACACACACACACACACACACACAAACAAGCTTAAGCTGTGCAAATATCCTTCAGGAAATGCTTTTTTCCAGTTATACACAAAATACTTACATGTTAAATTACATCTTTATTATCTGTACCTTCAAAACACTCGACCACGGTTACGGTTCTGTACATTCTGTGCACAGCGTTTGAAACTGATGATGCTCAAGACTTTACTAGAGTATCTTTGCATGAGGATCAGCACTAATGATAAGCTGCCACACCACACGCCACGGCACCTCACCACCAAACAAACACGACAAAGTTCAGCGGTCAAAACATTCACTCTTCACTTTTGTATACATGATGAAACGTAATATATTTATATTTGTACTTATGTATTTCATTTATATCAACACAGTTCTGACTATTTTTATTATTTCCTGTATGTATAACCCATACTGGGTACCACAGTTTATTTGGGTCAGGGTTTGAGTTTTAATTCCAGTTTTTAGATCATGTCCTCGTCTCAAATGCTTTGAGACACTTACTCACAGCGTATACAATGCACGCACACACACACACACTCACACACACACACACACACACACACACACACACACACACACACACATATATATATATATATATATATATATATATATGTGTGTGTGTGTGTGTGTGTGTGTGTGTGTGTTTGAGGCACTTAGGGACATAATTTTATTCAATAAGCTATTGTGTCCAGACAGGAAGCTATTATTTACTCAGTAAACACTTTATTATTAAATATTAATCAGTATTAATAGAGTAAGTAGTGTTTTTACACTTTATTATTAAATATTAAACAGTATTAATAGAGTAAGTAGAGCTTTTCCATACGTCAGTGTGTTTATTTAACCCTTTCCAAGCTTCTCCTAAACAACCCAGTATTATTATCAGTTCTCATCTAATACCTGCTTTGACTGCTCAGTACTTCATTAAGCTAAATCAAGATTGCTGCTGAAGGAACTGAACACATTCATACAATGTCTGGGGCGTCCAGGAGAAATCTGGAACCTAACTTTGTTCTTCAAACTGGATCAAGATCTGATCTACTTCTCTCACAATAACATATTCATGTTACTTTGTATTGTGTTTATGATCATTATCATCTGTTCTAATCAGATCTGTGTTTTTCACCATGTACTTATTATTAAGAAACAGGATTTTAAACACCTCCTCAGTGTCACTGCTGGACTGAGAATCGTCCACCAACCAAAACTCTCCAGACAGCAGTGTCCTGTGGGCGGCGTCCTGTGTCCACTGATGAAGGACTAGAGGAACACAAACTGTGCAGCAGCAGATGAGCTACTGTCTCTGACTTTACATCTACAAGGTGGACCGGCAAGTAGTAGGAGTGTCTAATAGTCTTTGTCTGATCCACTCACATCAGCACAACACACACTAACACACCACCACCATGTCAGTGTCAATGCAGTGCTCTGTGGTGGTCCTGTGGGGGTCCTGATCATTAAAGAACAGAGTAATAAAGTATACAGAGAATCAGATGAACTACAGTCTGTAAGTGTAACTCCTATATGGTCAGTGAGTATAGATACAAGGTAGGCGCCCCCATCCAATACCAGCAAACACAACATTCCCTACCAGATTCCAGCACGAGAGCTCCGAACTTGGCCTTTTTCCTTACAAGCGTGTAATTAACAGTCACTGCCCGACTCACAAATCACCAGCGGAAAGCCTTTGATGACTTTCTTTTGGCGTTCCAACTCTCCCGCCATTAATTTCATGCAGCGATGCTTAACTACACATCCCATTACTCAGAAGAACTTCATCAAAACACAATACAGCCAAGGATTTTTTCCCTCCGGAGGCGACTGGGAGGGCAACTTAAGACTTCTGGGCTTTCCATTTGTAACAGCCCCCCCTCGCCCTCTGCTAAAACTCGCCGGGGTCAAACAAATTGAAGAGAGTGACACGTTACCATTTCCCTTTCCCGGCGGTCGGCTGTGCAGACGCATTATAATCAGAGACAAATGGCTTGCGACAGAACAAGCCGCAACCGGGAATAGACACATCCTCAAACTGAGACAGGAGCAGCATCTCAATCTAAAGAACGGCGTCTCAGTCACAAGGAGTCAACAGAGGAAACAGCATAGTGCGTGTGTGCGGTGGGGGCGCTATCGAGGAGATCATATGGTTGATAAGAACAGTGTTTTGCATGTGTGTTTACTGCCTCTGTCGAAGCTTGTGCACTGGGGTTGAACAGGTATTTCATATTCCATTGAATTCCTTCAATTCTGTCATGACCTAATAGCAAGATGCTGTAGTGATACCATCTCTGAGTTCAGGTCGTGTTAATCAAAGGTTGTATGAATGTTTTCCACTTGTATTATTACCGTAGGCATGGTGGGTCACTGTGGTCTATTATATGCCGTGACCCATATGAGGCAATGGGATCCTATCAAAGTAGGTTCAAACATTTTCTACGGAGAACATTTGACAGCATTTGGGATATTATTTCTAATCATTTGTTGAGTTTAACTCATTGCAAACAAAGAAAACCTTAAATCTAAAACAGTTATTCCATTTATCCATCCATTATCGGGTGGGAGCCAATCCCAGCGTCATAGGCGAAGGCGGGGTACACCATTGACAGTTCGCCAGTTCATCACATGGCCAACACTCACTCACACTCTCACACCAACGGGCAGTTTAGTACACCATACATGCTGATTGTCTTCACTGGGGCGGATGGGATCTTCCCATATATGTCCCACATTGGTTGGAAGAGCTGACCAAGACTTCCAAGTACTACCCTGGACCGCTAATTCCCCAGACTTGAAGCCAAGTGAGCATCTGTGGGACCACCTGGATGGTGGTGTTGGCTCTATGGATCCTCCTCCACGCTCCCTCCAGCAGCTGTGGGATGCACTGCAGTCAGCATGATACCTCCAGATACCTGTGACCACCTGGACCTTACTGAGTCTCCCAGTCCGTCTAGCTGCTGTCAATGCTGCACACGGTGGTCACTCTGGTCATAATAATGTGACTCTCCACTTTTACAAGAGAGGCCAAAAACTTTCT
Source organism: Megaleporinus macrocephalus (assembly GCA_021613375.1). NCBI lineage: Eukaryota > Metazoa > Chordata > Actinopteri > Characiformes > Anostomidae > Megaleporinus > Megaleporinus macrocephalus. Next base: position 47,725,043 of record CM038708.1, read on the forward strand.
TAACTGTCAATGTCAAAGTCAAGGAAACCAGAATTTGATGTTGGAGCATTGCTATTGGTCCATGAAACTTTCAAAGGTCAACTGTTGAACGTCTCACTACATGCAATGCCAAGTGTCGGCTGGAGGGGTGTAAAGCGCCATCACTCTGAAGCAACGTGTTCTCCCAAGTTATGAATCAGTCTTCATTATCAAGGGTTTAAGATTTGGGCACCTTACTGGGTTAGGCCCCTGAGTTCCCACGAAGGAACATTCTGGCGTGGAGGAATTCCAGTGGCCTGCTTTGGCTAAAGCTTTCCATGTGTGACCGGCAGGTGTCCACATACTTTTGGCCATGTACACAGTACACAGTAAGTTGGAGCAGAAATAACTGCAGTATCATTTGAAAACACTCAGAAAAGTCCAAAAGCTTCTTAATTGCTCTTAAGGACTAGAAGCACTGGAGTAAATAGAAGTAATCACGGCCCACGTAGGTTCTTGACTACAGTGGGCTTATGAGGGGCTGCATAATTAGTCGAACCACTAACCGAACACTGCAGTAAGGAAACAACACTGAGTCTTACTCCATCCTGTACTTTCCTTTGTGTGAAAGTGCGACTCAGGCCCAGTTCCCCCTCTGAAGAACCAGGCGGTGATGTGTGCGGCGCTATTAATTCTAGGTTTGTTGCGTGGCAATCGTCTTAAGCAGAGATTGAGACCTGAAGTTATTCCGAAGCTCCCCTCCAGAGACCTCGTTCATTACCGGCGCGCATCAAGGCTTCAGTCTGCCGTGATCCATTTGTTAGCGCTGTCAAACGTGTTCCTCTAAACGAGGCCTAGGCAGAGCAGGAACGTGGGTGGGGGGTGGGGTGGTGGGGGGACTGCCAGATGGACAGAAATTGAAACTGAAATGTGCTGACGTGCCGAGCTACTTCCTTTCTCGAGAGCTCGTTAAAGTGGAGCCGCGGTCCTGCTGTCTGGGATCCTCCGTTTTCTGTTCTGACGGCGCCGTTAATGCCCCAGCCCCTCCGCGCCGGTGTGTGCCGGCGCCGCTGCCCGAGCGCCACCGCGTCGAAAAACACCGCCATCAGTCTGAGAAGACGCTCGGAGAACACTCGCTCCCGCTTGTCAGAGGGGCCCGTTCGTTAGAGGGGGGGAAGAGCGTCGAGCGTCTTCCTCAGGAACGAGAGTGGCGTCTCGCTGAGCAGGAGCCTGTCCGCTCTCATCTTTTCACCAACGCCGGGGTGGCATGCAATTAGGCCTCCTATCGTGCCTCTCCACCCATAGCTGCTTTTTCATCATCCGCAGCTCGAGACGATCCCACTCAGAGCCCTGGCTGACGCCAAGCCGGGATCGCTATAGGAGCGCCGCTTGGTGCTCTGTTTGCGAGGTGCTTCTTGACGTCGCTGGTGGGCGTGAAGCTTCTATGTGGCAGTGCAGACACTTTTAATTGTCTATAGATCTTCTGGACCCCCCACACAGCTCTCCCAAACTGAAATTCACGTCCCTTCCACGTCCCTGCAAACGATAACAGTATCAATTGGGATGACCTTGAATCCGCTCAATAAATCTAGGATTGTTGTTTGAGTTTTTGTTTTTTTCTCTTTCCCTACTGCAGTGTTCAGTTAGTGGTTCGACTAATTATGCAGCCCCCTCTTAAGCCCACTGTAGTCAAGAACCTACGGGGGCAGTGACGACTTCCATGTACTCCAGTGCTTAGTGTCCATTTAGAAGCATTTGGAATTTTCGGAGTGTTTTCAAATGATAAGGCAATCATTTCTGCTCCAACTTCATACTATATGGCCAAAAGTGTGTGGACATGACCATCACACAAGGGAGCTTTAGTCAAAGCAGGCCACTGGAGCTCCTCCACACAAGTCTTCATGGACTTCACTTCATGCTCAAAGCATATAATTGTGTAGAATGTCTTCTTCTGCTGTAGCATTAACATTACCCTTCATGGGAGCCCAAACCCAGAAAGGGGCCCAAATCTTAAACCCTGGCCCAGATTATCAGACTGCCAGATAATGAAGACTGATTCATCATTTGGGAGAACACGTTGCATCAGAGTCCAGTGGTGGAGCTTTACACCCCTCCAGCCGACACTTGGCATTGCGCATAGTGGGGCAATAATTGGATTTAGGTGTTTCATTCAGTCCCACTGACACAGGTGTATATAATCAAGCAGCTAACCTTGCAGTTAAGAACGGGTTGTTCTAAAGAGCTTTTTGCCGTCCAGTGTGGTTGATAATAGGATCCACCGCTACAGCAAGTCAGTCAGTGAAGCTTCTTCCTCTTCCTAGATTTCCCATATTTGACTGTTAGCGATATTCCTGAAAAGTGGAAGCATTTAGGAACCACAGTACCTTGAAGACCACAAAAACTGGAAGCAAGCCTTACATCACCGAGCACAATGGCGAGGAATGACCAGGGGTTGTGTGTTCGGGGTGGCCAGAGGGCCCTTAGTTCCAGAGAATGGGAATCTTAATGCTTCAGCAGGCTAAGACAAACAACTTTGTAGGAACAGTTTGGGGAAGAACCTGTTCTGTTCCATCAAGACTGGCGGTGTCCCCATGCACAAAGCAGCTCCAGTGGGTGAGTTTGGTGTGGAAGAACTTGACTGGTCCACACAGAGTCCCAACCTCAACCCCATCCAATACTTTTGAGATGAACTAGAATGAAGATGTGAGCCTCTCGTCCAACATCAGTGCAACAGATGCTCTTCTGGATGAATGGCCAAAAGTTACCCCAGACGCTCCAAAATCTTGGGGACCTACTCCATATTGATATGCCCAAGGATCTGGAATGAGATGTCATGGGAACTCCTGTAGATGTCCCAGTGCTATTGTCCATAGTGTGTATTTTTTATTTTGAGAAACATTTGTTGCTTGTTGAAGTGTTTTGGTACAGCAAACGTTCTCTCAATACTCTAGCAGATAAGTTATTTAAACTTATTCAACCAATTAAAACCAGTTAAAACATCTGGAAATAAGATACACAATCTTAAAATGAGCTATTAACTACCTAACATAAGATATATGAAACAGATAGAAGTCAAAACTGGAGGGAGAAACCTTGGAAGGAACCAAGACTCACCAAGGGGAGACCCGTCCTCCTCTGGTCACACAGTTTTTCAAAGTTTAATAAGATAAATTCAAAATGGAACTATGAGAATCTAAGTCTGGAGGCTAAAAGCTTTAGAACCTGCACAGGTAGAGGCAGTCTCTGACTCGGTCTTTGGGGAAAGGTGGAGGGAGCTGAAAACAGTCCCATCTTATGGATGGAAGATAATATTACTTGCCAAGATATCATTTTTTGCCATGTTTAAATCAAGCGAAATTACCATCCAATGAAGTGAGACAATGACTAAAATCACTAAAAACAAGCAAAAATATCTAGAAGTAAGTTTAATATTCCTAAATTGAGATTACAACAACTTTAAAATGAGAAATATTAAAAACAGTCAGCACATTTAAAATCATTCACTTGACTACATACCAAAACTCATGTGACTTAATTACCATGGAATGTTAATTAACAATGAAATCGATTTTAGATAAAAACTAAGTTGCAATGAACTCGGACGTGGGAAGTGAGCGTGCCCAGATTTCAGGATTGGTTAACATTGACTGTAATTACAATAAAAAGAAATTTTTAAAGGCCTATACTTACTTACTTTAGGCCAGAGTTTGATTGCTTATCAAATGGTTGGTTGGTTTTCTTTTGGGTTTCACTTCAGTGGGTCTTTTAACTTTCTTGAAAGAAAGTTGCTTTCTTTTCAATCTGTACATCTGCAAAGTGAAAGTAAACCGAGGCAGTGTTTAGGCCTCAGTCTGGCCTAAACCACATCCATTATACCAACAGCTGAAGGCCAGATCTGGCCTCCAGGAGTTTTCTAATAAGTCACAGAGGAAGTAAACCTAAGTATACAATAAAAATACCCCTCCAACCCTCTACATTCCCCCCTCTTAATGCCCCTGCTCTTCCCCTTTCGTGAGCATGTTGACAGTGAGGGGTGAAACTGTCGCAGCTGTCAGCCATTTCTTTTAACCGGTTCTTTCTGATTCAGTTCAAAGATGCTTATCTGGCGAGTGACGGCGTGTGGTTGTTATGACTGGGATCTCCCAAACGCTCTAGCGCTTACAAGAAAGCGAGAGGCTTCCTGTAAAGTTTTTCGCTTCCCATGCGTACAGCTCAAAGCGACGCCAGCCATCTGCACAACACCAAAAGCCTGAGATAGCTCAGGTCAGGTGATGTCACTTCCTTGACGACCGCTTTCACACGCCTCTGGAGTCTAACCGCAGATGAGGAAACAGGTTCTACTTCAGATGCAGAGCTTGGTATGTCTGCTGTGGGCTTCAATGAAATTCCAAAGAAATAAGTTCTACCATGCAGTCGGTCTAAAGTTGGAAGGATGGATGATGTACATCACGCAAACACAAACATCAGCAGCAGAAACTGGTAACAAGATAGGTAGACTCATTATCCTCGTTGATGGTTTGCTTTCCAACAGTTGGATGCACTGTTGTTTTTGGCTGGTCTGCATGGTCTTTATTATATCCGAGTTGACCAATTGCATCAACCAACCTTTCCTGATTCTTGTTCGAGGCTTGGTCAGTTGTTGTAGACCAGGTTTGGTTCCAGAAAGTGATACAATGTCAGCCACAAAGTTGAGGTTTGTGAGTCAATATTGATCTTTCCGCTGGTTACCAACGCATGGGCCCACAACTGCTATGTTCATGAGAAAATCTATGGCCAGCAAGAACAAGAATGAAGAAACTTTGACTGGGACTTGGATTCAGTTGGAAGGAAAAGCACTGAAAGGATGAATGATGCACGTCACACAAACACAAACATCAGCAGCCAAACAACAAAGCGTTCCCCAGAATATAACGAATATAAGAACCCCACAGTCCTGCTACTGAACATCCAGCCTTCCTATCACTGGTAACAAGATCAACTCATCATTCTCGTTCATGACCAACTGCTTCAACCAACCTTTCCTGATTCTTGTTCGAGGCTTGGTCAGTTGTTGTAGACCAGGTTTGGTTCCAGAAAGTGATGCAATGCCAGCTACAAAGTTGAGGTTTGTGAGTCAATATTGATCTTTCCGCTGGATACCAACGCATGGGCACACAACTGCTCTGTTCATGAGAAAATCTATGGCCAGCAAGAACAAGAATGGAGAAACTTTGACTGGGACTTGGATTCAGTTGGAAGGAAAAGCACTGAAAGGATGAATGATGCATGTCATACAAACATCATCAGCAGTCAAACAACAAAGCGTTTCCCAGAATATAAAGAATATAAGAACCCCACAGTCCTGCTACTGAACATCCAGCATTCCTGTCACTGGTAACAAGATAGGTGAACTCATCATTCTCGTTCATGACCAACTGCTTCAACCAACTTTTCCTGATTCTTGTTCGAGGCTTCTTCAGTTGTTGAAGACCAGGTTTGATTCTGGAAAGTGATGTAATGTCAATTACAAAGTTGAGGTCAGTATTGATCTTTCTGTTGGATACCAACGCATGGGCCCACAACTGTTCTGTTCATGAGAAAATCTATGGCCAGCAAGAACAAGAATGGAGAAACTTTGATGAGGTCTTGGGTTCAGGTGGAAGGAAAAGCACTGAAAGGATGAATTATGCATGTCATACAAACACAAATACATCAGTTGGTCATGAACGAGAATGATGAGTTGATCTTGTTACCAGTGATGGGAATGCTGGATGTTCAGTGCAGTACTGGGAGGGTTCTTATATTTGTTATATTCTGGGAAACGCTTTGTTGTTTGGCTGCTGATGATGTTTGTTTGACATGCATCATTCATCCTTTCAGTGCTTTTCCTTCCACCTGAACCCAAGACCTCGTCAAAGTTTCTCCATTCTTGTTCTTGCTGGCCATAGATTTTCTCATGAACATAGCAGTTGTGGGCCCATGCGTTGGTATCCAGCAGAAAGATCAATATTAATTCACAGACCTCAACATTGTAGTTGACATTGTATCACTTTCCCGAACCAAACCTGGTCTACAACAACTGAACAAGCCTCGAACAAGAATCAGGAAAGGTTGGTTGATGCAGTTGGTCATGAACAAGGATGATGAGTTCACCTATCTTGTTACCAGTGATAGGAAGGCTGGATGTTCAGTAGCAGGACTGTGGGGTTCTTATATTCTTTATATTCTGGGAAACGCTTTGTTGTTTGGCTGCTTATGTTTGTGTTTGTATGACATGCATCATTCATCCTTTCAGTGCTTTTCCTTCCAACTGAATCCAAGTCCCAGTCAAAGTTTCTCCATTCTTGTTCTTGCTGGCCATAGATTTTCTCATGAACATAGCAGTTGTGGGCCCATGCGTTGGTAACCAGCGGAAAGATCAATATTGACTCATAGACCTCAACTTTGTGGCTGACATTGTATCACTTTCTGGAACCAAACCTGGTCTACAACAACTGAACAAGCCTCGAACAAGAATCAGGAAAGGTTGGTTGATGCAGTTGGTCATGAACAAGGATGATGAGTTCACCTATCTTGTTACCAGTGATAGGAAGGCTGGATGTTCAGTAGCAGGACTGTGGGGTTCTTATATTCTTTATATTCTGGGGAACGCTTTGTTGTTTGGCTGCTGATGATGTTTGTATGACGTGCATCATTCATCCTTTCAGTGCTTTTCCTTCCAACTGAATCCAAGTCCCAGTCAAAGTTTCTCCATTCTTGTTCTTGCTGGCCATAGATTTTCTCATGAACAGAGCATTTGTGGGCCCATGCGTTGGTAACCAGCGGAAAGATCAATATTGACTCACAGACCTCAACTTTGTGGCTGACATTGCATCACTTTCCCGAACCAAACCTGGTCTACAATAACTGACCAACCCTCGAACAAGAATCCGGAAAGGTTGGTTGATGCAGTTGCTCAACTCGGATATGATAAAGACCATGCAGACCAGCAGAACAACAGTACATCCAACAGTCGGAAAGCAAACCATCAGCGAGGATGATGAGCTCACCTAACTCTTTCCAGTAATAGGAATGCTGGCTCTTCAGTGCAGTACTGGGTGGGTTCTTATATTCTTTATATTCCAGGGAATGGAATGATGTATGAAACATCAGCGGCAGCCAAACAACAAAGCGTTCGCCAGAATATAAAGAAATTGCATTCAGTCACTCGATCAATCAGTCAGTGAGTAAAGTTTATCATTCTTCTCTGGCAGGGACTAAATTAAGAAATGAATAAATACACAGACCCATGTGGGAACATTCGATGGCCCACATGGGCCTAAAAGTAGAAGAGGGTAGGAGTATTAATCATAAATATATGGAAATCTGAAATATAGCCTGTATCTGAAATATGAAATCGGAGTCCTTGTAATTTATCAAATGTAGGAATATGAGGTTGAATGCAAATGCTTGAACACCCCCTGAGAACATGCTTCTGTATATTATTATACACAATCACTATTTACTGAATTTAATACTTTAGAAAGAACAAAATAAACAAAGTTATTGAATACTTTTTATATGTAATGTTTTTCCAATATTGTGAAATGTGCAGAGGTCCTCTGTTGGGGATGTGTTTACTTATTAACACGGAGAACATCAACAATAACAAGTCATCTACACAAGACTATCCCTTGGGGATTGGACCCCCCCCAGGCCTACACTGTGAACATCCAGCGTTCCCATCATTGGTAACAAGATATGTGAGCTCATCACTCTTGTGAATGGTTTGCTCTAAACCAGTCAGTTGTGCTCTTGTTCTATTGGCTGGTCTGCCTGCTCTTTGTCTGACCCAAGTTGACCAACGGCATCAACCAACCTTATCTGATTCTTGTTCGAGGCTTGGTCAGTTGCAGACCAGGTTTGGTTCCGGAAAGTGAAGCAATGTCAGCTACAAAGTTGAGGTCTCTGATCTGATATTGATCTTTCCGCTGGGGACCAATGCATGGGCCTGCTCTGCTCATGAGAAAATCTATGGCTAGCAAGAACAAGTATGGAGAAAGGATGCAGCCTCTAGTTAGTGATCCCATCATCTGTCCTGATGCAGCAGCTGGAATTAGGACTGGGAGTTCTGAAAGGTGTGGACATATTGTAGGGAAACTCAGTAGGGTCCCACAAAAAGAAAAGTCTCTATGGATGCTATCAAAGGCCAGATCCAATGAAGTTGATGCTAATTGAATGCTGGAACGTGCTACACTGTTCCACAACATGGTGTAGCATAGAGATCTGATCCATTGGGTGTTGCAGGCATGGCAGTAGTATGTTGCTAAAGGCTTGCCAGGGATTGGGAGCAATGGAATGCCTTGCCTTTTGTTACAGATGGAGATGTTATCCATCTTTGGTCATTTAACGATAACACCTTTTTTTTTATTTCATTAGCATGGTCACCAAAATGATCATCTGTCCTCAACACTACTGGTGCAATGGGGTCACTTGACCCTTTTGTCCAGTTCAGCCAGGTGTACTCAGGAGGCAGGAATGAGGAAAGATAAATATGAAGAACTTGAAGGATAATATTCGGTCTAAGTCCTGGAGCGTCAAAGACCTCTGCTTATCTTGCTGGATCACCTCCTCGACAACTAGACAGGGCCAAACTGGTGGTGGTGGGGAGAAAGGAGGGGAGCGTCCAAACATCAGCAAAAGAAAACAGCCATAGAGATGGGCAAGTAGGGTCATTTTCAAGGCTGGTGTAGGACAGATATTGATCCGGAGTAATGAATGAATGACGTATCATTAGAGTCTTCCTGGCAGAACTTTTTGCTAAAGCTTCCATTTCTTGGCACTTCGCCACGGCCTCCATCTTTTCCTCTTCTGTCTTGGCCTGGTTTCGGGTTTCAGGTTTCAGGTTCCAGGTCCTGTTCCTTTTCAACATCCAGTCGCTCTCTTTGCATTTGCTGTAACCAGCTTGCAGGGTCTTTCCAGGATCTTTCCATTTTGGTCCTTGTTGGGGGGCATTGGAATTGCGTCTTGCTCCTGTTAGATCATAAACAGTGCATTGGAGAGCCTTGGTGCCATCTTTTGCGGCCTCTTGTGCTTCAGCTCCTTCGCTTGACCCTTTTGTCCAGTTATTGGTACTCCTTCATGGCCTTGTTTCATCGGCACTTCATCAATTAGGTTCCAGGTCCTGTCCCTCATTGATGTTTTCTTGTAACCAGTTTGCTTAAATGTTCTCAGAATCCTCAGTCTCACTGATTGGGCAGTATTTGGAACCCATTCTCAACAGTTGTACGGTCTGTAGGGCACAAAAGGCTATAACCTCATTGTAAAGAAGTGGGACGCAGTGACTAAAGATGGTAATAATGGTCTGCAACCCATTTAGCAGGATTGCAAAGCCTGTATTCATAGGTTACCACAGTGTAAATGTGGTGTTACATAGATAACAGATAAATAATAAATAGAATTTAAGTGCATATTTGTTATACATCACTATAACCAACAGAAAGCTTTATTTAAGAGGAAAATTTAAGGATGCATGGAGGGATATTACACATTTAGATAGCAGATTGTGGTTTTCTATGTCCAGAAAATATGGAGATATGCAGAAAAAAATAAATATTTGTGCCTAGAGGCCTAAAATTTGATAATCCAGGCTTGCTCACCAATCAATGCCACCTGATACCTTTATGAGGACTGTTTACACCTGTCTATGCAGGTCTATGTCAGGTGTCATTCAGGTTGTCTTGTAAACCCTGCCATCCAGATAGGCCACAAATGCCAAAATCCCAGAATGTTCAAGCCTGAAGCAAACGTTCCTCTTCATGTTCATCAACAGCACTGCTTAACAATATTAACAGCTCAGTTTAGAGAGTGTTGCATTGCAGGCAGCAGCACAAGAAGGCCTCAAGGCTGCCTCCCTCTGTTTACACACAGGACTTACACAAGTGGACCTGCCATTAAGGCTTTAGAGGCACTGCGCTAACTATTATTAAAGACACATTGAGGTTATTCCGACGTAATTGTTGTATATGCGCTTCTGTGGCCCAGAAGCTGCTGGGCGAGTGATTGAATCTTGTTTTTTAGGTCAATTAAAACAAGGCGCCACTTATACAGCCCCTGCTTTTACCAGCAGCCTGGATTGTCTCCCGCTTGCGAAGAATGTTGATGACTCTCTTCAAGGCATCAATCATCTCCGTCAAGTCATCCATCAGATTTTGATTGATGGCAGCGCGTCCTGATTAAAGTTTGACGATGCTGCGTGCAGAATTTCTGACAGTGGTGATAGATTGAGGCCTACGGTGGGCATTTCAGATACAGATAGATGAAGCCTGACAACGACGTACCTGTTAGATCAGCTCTTGACCGGTGTGTTCAAAGAAAAGCCACCGAATCAGCTAAAGCTTGATATATGGGTGTATTTGTTGGATGTGAGAATGAAACTCAGATGTTTCAATGGTGGTGGTGATGGAAACCAGGTGTCTACAACATATAAAGCCATTTTATTGACTATCCAAACCAACCAGTGATCCTACACACATCTTCTGAGGTTTGATATGTAACGTTGATGATGGTAAAATAACAGGAAAACAACCAGAAACATTGTTTACTTTGAATTAGAGCTTGATCGGTCACTCCAAAAACCACATCTCCACTGCTCTAGAGTCCAGTGGTAGCTGCTTTACTCCACTGCATCCATTGCTTTACATTGCGCTTGGTGATGTAAGGCTTGGATGCTATAGTCAGCCATGGAAACCCATTCCATGAAGCTCTCTACACAGTGTTCTTGAGCTAATCTGAAGGCCACATAAAGGTCTGGAGGTCTGTAGCGATTGACTCTTCGCCATCCACCTGTTGGCAGCTATATCCCACTTCTGACACCAATGTAGCACCAGCACACAGGAAGACGCTTCCACCTTTACTGTTGAAGTGCCGCAGGTGGATGTCTTTCTTGCCTTGCTCCAACTGGGCTTTGCTGCTGGGCCTCATGAGGCTGCTTCCTCCACTGTTTACCCTTAGGGAGGGGGCAGGCATAGTGCTCAGTACCCCCTACATCCAAGTGATTTCTTACGCTCCGTCCATCTGTTATGTCCTTGATGCACAGCTCAGTTTCTTCCAGCTTGGCAGCTATATCCCACTTCTGACACCAATGTAGCACCAGCATACAAGAAGATGCTTCCACCTTTTACTATTGATGTGCTGCAGGCGGATGCCTTTCCTGGCTCCAGCTGGGCTGTTTCTTTCACTGTCGCCCCCTTAGAGAGGGGTCTCTTTTTATTCCACAGTTTGGCGCCACCCAAGAACCACTAAGCATGGCCACACCCCCTAACCTCCTCACGGCTCTGCCAACCCATGGATGCCACAGTATGTAATCCATACAACTTCACAGCCACAGACATAATACTACCCTGTCCTAGGTGCTAGCTCACTACTAGGGACAGCATTAACATTTTAAAGTGAGACAGTCCCCCACCACGCCGGCCCCCCGAGGATAGCATTCTGGCTGGACAGCTTAAGTAAAGGTGACTCCTTAACAACGCCACAGCCGTGTCCCGCCACTCTGAGTGATGCGCCAGCAAAGAGGTCGAGACGGTTTTCTCCACCGTGGGTCCATAAAGCGTCCACGTCCCGGTGGTAATCAGACACAGGTGCCGATAGTGATGGATTTCTCCAGCCGAGGGGCCTCTGGGTCAGATCAGAATTCAAACGCCAGGTCTCCTTGATCAATGCACATTTTCTCCCTAACAGAGCTTTCCATTCGGCTTTGTCGAGCGCGGCCCGGATTGAAAACCACTTTAGTGCAAATCGAGTTCCTAGCTGGAGCTGCTCGCGAAGAGGCCCTGAAAAGCAATAGGACCGCCGCTGTCCCTTTCCTCCCGAATCTCTGCAGATCATAATGCAGCTACGTGTCTGCTTTTGGCCCCTCTGGCATAAAAATTGGGGACTACGTGCTGGAACAGGTCCCTTTGTAGTGCTCGGCTGCCTTTTACCATTTTGAAACTCTCTCTCTCTCAGGCTAGTCACCCCTCATTTCTTTCATTTCCAGTTAAGGATAAAGCATATACTCCCTTCAGCCATAACACAGGGCCCACCTCCTTATATCTCCACTCACTGTCCACTGTATCAGCTCCACTGACCATACAGGAGCTCCACTTACAGAGTGTAGTTCATCTGATTCTCTATATACTTTGTTACCCTGGTTACGACCCCCACAGAGCAGGTATTATTGGGCTGATGCTTCATTCACAGCACTGCAGTGATACTCACTGAGAATCGTCCACCAATCAACTTAGTTAATTAACAATTAAACAGCTTAATTCCCTTTCGTTAGTATTATACATCCATCCATCTATACATCTATCCATTATCTACTGCTTTTCTGGGGATCCCAGTTGCGGGGGCAACAGTCTAAGCAGAGAAACCCAGACTTCCCTCTACCCAGCCACCTCCTCTACACTGTAAACCCGGATACGTTGATTGTACTTAAAGAGTTTGAGTGATCGCCTTAAAATATTGAAGTAATGCAAACTAGAGAATCAAATGGTTTGAATAAAATCAACTTAAATGTCAAATAGACTGGAAGTGATCATTAGAGTTGAATACAATGAATCTAAATAGTTTGTACTTAAAATATTTTGTAAAATCAACCCTACTGACCTTTTAATACAACTCAACATTGAGTTTCCTGTAATCAGAATTAAGTTAACTTAAAACTAGTCTCCATAAAAAGCTGATGTTCTCCTACATCAAAAGAACACAAACAGTTAAATTTAGTTTAATTTTATTTAAAATTACATTTTCTAACTTTAGATAAACATCAACTGCAGAACAACAGTTTTACACCACTTGAACATGGAAAACTACTTACCAAGTTCCAGAATGAGAAAAAGAGAGGGAAGATGGTGGCTTGGTTGATTGTAGTCCTCTGTAGTTCTTCAAGAAAAGAAAACAATGGAGAAAATGTCCACTGTAGAGAAATCCCAGCACTACAGAGTTTCTGTCCGAGGAAAAGAAGTTAAACACAGAAAACACCAAACCTCACAGTGAAAATAGAAAAAGACTTCAAACCTTTACAAGCTCCACTAAACAACTCAAACTAGTACTGATTGAACTGACCAATGAGAATCTGGCAAGGTGCTACAGGGGCGTGGTCCAAGTTAAAACCTGATGTTTTAAGTTCGTGCAAGTTAAAAATATTAGTGTATCAGTTCTTCTTTCAAAATAGTACAACATACTAAACATTTTAAGCAATGAAATAAAACTTTAGTTCTTAAACATCATTACACAATCTCTTTACACAGAAACTAATTAAGAGTTAACAGTGTGGATAAGAGTTACTGCTCTAAAATTAATTAACCCCATGTTTATGACAAGGTCATGTAATTTCATATTTATGCTGGGACTCGCTGGGTTAAACACATGGTCTTTACAGCAAAACATTCGAGGGGTGTTTACCAAAAGCGGTCTCCGTACGCCGCCCCCGGCTAGTCTCTTAATCTCACTCTGTGTCTGAGAGAGTTACTCAGACACGCTAATGATAATGACTTACATTAAGCTAGAATTAAACTCAACCTCTAATGAACAACAGCAGCTAGTTATTATAGCACAACCATGATAGCAGCACTGACCACCACACAACACAACACTGTTCCTTCATCCCTTCATCCCTCTATCATCACCAACACTGTTCCTTCATCCCTTCATCCCTCTATCATCACCAACACTGTTCCTTCATCCCTTCATCCCTCTATCATCACCAACACTGTTCCTTCATCCCTTCATCCCTCCATCACCACCAACACTGTTCCTTCATCCCTTCATCCCTCTATCACCAACACTGTTCCTTCATCCCTTCATCCCTCTATCATCACCAACACTGTTCCTTCATCCCTTTATCATCACTAACACTGTTCCTTCATCCCTTCATTCCTTTATTATCACCAAAACTGTTCCTTCATCCTTTCATCCCTTTATCACCAATACTGTTCCTTCATCCTTTCATCCCTTTATCATCACCAATACTGTTCCTTCATCCCTTCATCCCTCTATCACCACCAACACTGTTCCTTCATCCCTTCATCACTTCATCATCACCAACACTGTTCCTTCATCCCTTCAATGGAGTGTAAATGTAAAGAATAGAAAGTACAGATAATGGAGTGTAAATGTAAAAAGTAGAAAGTACCGATAATGGAGTGTAAATGTAAGGAGTAGAAAGTACTGATAATGGAGTGTAAATGTAAGGAGTAGAAAGTACTGATAATGGAGTGTAAATGTAAGGAGTAGAAAGTACTGATAATGGAGTGTAAATGTAAGGAGTAGAAAGTACTGATAATGGAGTGTAAATGTAAGGAGTAGAAAGTACTGATAATGGAGTGTAAATGTAAGGAGTAGAAAGTACTGATAATGGAGTGTAAATGTAAGGAGTAGAAAGTACTGATAATGGAGTGTAAATGTAAGGAGTAGAAAATACTGATAATGGAGTGTAAATGTAAGGAGTAGTAAGTACTGATAATGAAGTGTAAATGTAAGGAGTAGAAAGTACTGATAATAGAGTGTAAATGAAAGGAGTAGAAAGTACTGATAATGGAGTGTAAATGTAAGAAGTAGAAACTACTGATAATGGAGTGTAAATTTCCTGATAAATATCCACTGATGAAGGTCTAGAGGAACACAAACTGTGTACCCACCTCCTTAATAATACCTGCTCTGTGGTGGTCCTGTGGGGGTCCTGATCATTAAAGAACAGGGTAATAAAGTATGAAGTGCTCCTATAGGGTCAGTGGAGCTGATATAATGGACAGTGAGTGGAGATATAAGGAGGTGTACCTAATAAAGTGTCCGGTTGGTGTACATGGATGGAGACTAATTCTGAACACACTGAACTGAAACTGCTGGATGAAGGAATTCTATGGCTCCTTTAATGTTTCTCAGAGAGTCTCTATGGATGGTGTTCTGTGAGGAGATGAAATGAAGCTACAGCAGGTTGTCAGTCTGATTCACATGAACTGCTCAAATCTGAGAAGTGAGGAGTAAACACAGCAGCGTCGCTACGATTCACTACATGAAGCCCATTAACTGTAGCCTCACATTCATTTACCAACAGAGAGGTACCTCCACAGAGTGTTCAACATTCCGCCGTGATGTCACTATAGAGGCCGTGTGATGTCATAAAGGTGAGATGTACGCGAGTGCAGAAGTTCCGTGCGCGTCAGATCAGTCTGTGCTGAGGAGTCGAAGGAGATAGACGTAGAAATGAGCTGGAGAAAGTTTTGGTGTTGTGGAGGAGGAGATAGAGAGAGTGAGAGAGAGGAGGAGCACAGAAAGGAAGAAGGAGTACATACTGAGGAGAAAGAGAGAAGAAAGAGGAGGAGGAGTGAGAGAGAGTGGAGTTTCTCGAGGAAAGAGGAGGAGGAGAGGGAGACTCCACTACAGGAGAAAGTGACTGTGCTGATGGAGGAAGCCGAGCCAGAGCCGGTGGACATCAGCACAGAGACTGAGCAGCTTCTGAGTGAGTAGATGAGTCGACGTCACTATAATTAACAGTAGTTACTGAACAAGTCAGTGATTCTCAGTACATACTGAATAAATCAGAGTACAGCGCTGGATACACTCTCCTTTAGTGTAGGGGGGGGGGGGCTTAACCCATTTCAACAACCCGGGTTGTAGACCAATCAGAACAGAGTGCGTGAACTGACCATTAGGAACATATTAAGCTCAGTGGGAGGCGGGGCTTAAAGACCTTTAGTGTAGGGGTGGAAGTTGCCGATGCTGCTACCAATTTCAAAGTACTCTGGTTGACCAATCAAAACACAGTGTGTGAACTGACCAATCAGAGAAGGGTAAATGTTAGGTTTAAGACGTGAGAGTGAATGGGTAAGTGTTAAGGGTTAATGTTAATGTTAGGGAGGGTTAAGTTTAGGGGTAATGTTAATGTTAGGTAGGGTTAAGTGTAGAGTTAATGTTAATGTTAGGTAGGGTTAAGTTTAGGGGTAATGTTAATGTTAGGTAGGGTTAAGTGTAGGGTTAATGTTAGGTAGTGTTAAGTGTAGGGTTATTGTTAATGTTAGGTAGGGTTAAGTGTAGGGTTATTGTTAATGTTAGGTAGGGTTAAGTGTAGGGTCAACGTTTGCTAGGGTTAAGTGTAGGGTTAATGTTAATGTTAGGTAGGGTTAAGTGTAGGGTTAATGTTAATGTTAGGTAGGGTTAAGTGTAGGGTTAATTTTAATGTTATGTAGGGTTAAGTGTAGGGTTAACGTTTGGTAGGGTTAAGGGTAGGGCTAATGTTAATGTTAGGTAGGGTTAAGTGTAGGGTTAATGTTAATGTTAGTTAGGGTTAAGGTTAATGTTAGGTAGGGTTAAGTGTAGAGTTAATGTTAGGTAGTGTTAAGTGTAGGGTTAATGTTAATGTTAGGCAGTGTTAAGTGTAGGGTTAATTTTAATGTTAGGTAGGGTTAAGTGTAGGGTTAATGACAATGTTAATATTAGGTAGGGTTAAGTCTAGGGTTTATGTTAGGTAGGGTTAAGTGTTGGGTTAATGACAATGTTAATGTTAAGTAGGGTTAATGATAATATTAGGTAGGGTTAAGTTTAGGGTTAATGTTAATGTTAGGTAGTGTTAAGTGTAGGGTTAATGTTAATGTTAGGTAGGGTTAAGTGTAGGGTTAATGTTAATGTTAGGTAGTGTTGAGTGTAGGGTTAATGTTAATGTTAGGTAGTGTTAAGTGTAGGGTTAATGTTGATGTGTAGGGTTAATGTTAATGTTAGGTAGTGTTAAGTGTAGGGTTAATGTTAATGTTAGGTAGTTTTAAGTGTAGGGTTAATGTTAATGTTACTCTGTGTTTGTTGTGGTGTATGTATTTTATTTATTAATATTATTCATTATTTAATAAAAACAGGAATTGAACTGATTATAGACTCTAATCTGTCTAAATGATTGAATTCTAAATTAAATAGGCGTCAATACCAAGACGACTGCTCAGCTGCTGGAGTCAGAAGATGCTGGACCACCCTCTAGCACCCCTCTGGGTGAGTAGGAGAACATGTTATCATGATGAACATCATTGTATCTCTACATTAACAGAACAAATGCTGATATTATTCATTCTGATATGAATATTAAAGCAGGAGAACAGAGAGCTCCTGACACCAGTGAGCTCCTGGTGATCCTGCCGAGGGACGTTGCTGGAGGAGAAGTGGTGGACCAGCATCTAGGTGAGTAGAAGAATCAAACGTTGGATATTGTGATTACGACCCAGCTGGACAGATGTTGATATTTATTGATGTTCAAACAGAAACCCAGACCAGTGAGCACACTGAGGAGGAGACCAGGAGAGAAAGGCTGCTGGAGGAACCTCCAACCTCCAGCACATCTCTGGGTGAGCAGAACAAACTATTAGCATCATGTTAACTCTGAATTGTACAGCATTGGAGAACATTACCAGAACAAACTGGCTGCTGTTGGTCCACTCCAGCACACAGTCCAGTCCTGTTGATGTAATAAATGAACAAGTTAATGAAGACCACCTGAACTCCATCAGGCACTAGTTAAGATTTGGTCATGTCATTTTTCTGACCTGACAAGGACCATCAGAACTGACCATAACCTTACTGAACATCTGCTGATCTTCTTAGAATCTGACTCAGGAGCTCCGGTCGTGGAAGAGGTTGAGGACACAGGGGTTAAGCCTCTAGCTCCTAAGACCCTGTGGTCCTCCCTTGTGGATGACCCTGTCCAGTCCTTCGGTAAGTAACGGAAATGACCTGTGGAAATACATCAAGTATGAAAATAACACAGCTGGACGACTGACAGTGTTTATTAATGTGAAAGACGACCAGGAGATGATGACCATTGTGAGGGTCATCTCTGCAGCAGACGCGTTCAGGTACCTCCAGGAGAACTTGGAGGTATCTGAACTGGAGAACCTCCAGCTCCCTCCGGGTGAGTAAAAGAAGGACTCACTACAAAAACTACATTCAGACAAAATCAGAAACATTAATATCTTAATATCTCTCAACATCTCACTCTCACTGAATATCTTCTACAAACATCAGCGAACAACACCAACGCCCTGATCGAGGCTGCCTGCGAAGTTGTTCTTGTTCTGCTGCAGAGACTCGCAGCCTCACCTGACCAGCACCTGAGTGAGTAAAACACATAAACACTAAATATTAAAGACGATAATAAAGACTTCACAGCCAGCATGTCCATGTGGGGCCCGTATGGTTCTTATCTGGCTTGTATGGGTTTCACGTGGGCTTGTAGGGGCCTTATGATTGGTGATTCATGGAGCCTCGCTGGGTTATAACTTGTTGCCCCCTTTGGGTTACAATTGTGAGCCCCACTAAGGCTACTGTTGGTGGTCCAGTTATGGGACTGTTCACATGTTTGATTGTTCACTTGGGCCCATCTTGCAGTCCAGATCGGCCCCGAGTTTTTGGTCCACATTGACAAACACACACAGGGCCCATATAGGGCCTAATCTCTGTGGGCCCCAACCAGTTTGCCCCAAGGGGACCCAATCGGCAGCCCATCTTTAACTGATGTGGGGTCCACATGGACATGTTGGCTGGGTCAGTAAATATCATGTCTGCTGATACTCAGAGCTTCAATATCAGGATCAGCATCTATACCAGGTTCTGTGATGATGTAGCAGCTGAACATCTGCTGATATTTATTTCTATGAAATCAGTTAACAAGGTGCTGTCGGTGATGGTGACAGTTCCTGAGTTCACAGATGTCGGATTGCTGTTAGAGAAACACCTTAACAGCGTCCGAGGACTCAACAGCACGGCTCTGGGTGAGTAGCAGAAACCAGAACCTTCTCTGACACCAGGGCAGCAGAATAGACTAGGCTAGTGTTGGTCCATTCCAGCAGATAGAACTATATCAGTTGATGATGACCACTCAAACTCAGTCAGGCACCATTTGGTCATGTGACTTGATGATCAGAACCCACCATAATATAACTGAACATCTGCTGATCCTTTCAGAACCAGGAACTGATCTACTGCTCAAGGTGGGGGTGGATGCAGAGGTGGAGGCTCTGCGTGACATCTTCTGCCCTCACCTGGACCCGCTGTACACACAGCTCAGTAAGTACCGGAAACGGTCAGTGCAAATATATGAAGAGTGAAAATGATGCAGCTGGAGAACTGACAGTGTGTATCAATGTGAATCCAGTGGATGAGATGCTGACGGGGGTTTTGGTGCAGCTGGCTGCTAACGCCCTGATGTACCTCAGACAGGTGCACAGAGAACCTCCAGGTGAGTCATCATAATAACATTCAGGTAAAAGTAGGAATCAGGTTTAATGTTAACATGAACCTGTATTCATTCATTCTTTCTAAATGAACTAGTGAACAACAACGAGTCCAGGGCCGACATCATCACCAAGGCCTTGTATTCTATCCTGGAGGAGCTCGTCACCGCGAGGGATCAGCATCTCAGTGAGTAAAGCTAATGAGCACCAGAAACTAAAAAACCCATGTGGTAACAGCTGGTGCTCTCAGACTGATATGAGCAGAAAGAGCTGATCATCTTTAGATCTTAAGAAGTAGTAACATCAGATCAGCTGATCCTCTAGTCTTCAATATCAGGATCACCATCTTTACTAGGTTCTGTGATGAAGACTCTGAACAACTGCTAATATTTATTTCTATTAAATTAGTCCACGACTTCCTACACCTGATGTCCGCGGCTCCTGATTACCGGGACGTAGTGGAGGTGCTGGTGGCCCTGCTGGACGCCGCTAGGGCATATTACTGTGCATGTCTGGGTGAGTAGAAGAACCTAGTAGCTTGATGATCATCATAATAGCTGTGAACGTCTCAAGAACTGCTAATGTTTCATCAGGATTTATTAGTTAGTTATTAATATTCATCTGAACTCATACTAATTCTTCTCGGGCTCGTTATACGAGGAGACACTGTGTCCATAGTCAGGTCCAACCACAGTGATGGATCTGGACAGCTGTTGATGTTTCTTCATGTTACAGCACGAGACCAGACCGAAAAGGTGGAGGAGGCTGGAGCTGCGGCTGAGTCCACCATGGGTGTATTGACGAGGACGGCACCTACAATTCAGCCACCTCAGCAGCCTCAGCCACCTCAACAGCCTCAGCCACGTCGGCCACGTCGGCGAAGTCAGCTGCCTCAGCAGCCTCAACCGCCTCAGCAACCTCAGCCACGTCATCCGCCTCGGCTGCCTCAGCAGCCTCAGCCACATCGGCCCCGCCAGCTGCCTCAGTCATCTCGGGGTGAGTAAAGAAAACAGATCTTAGATTCTGTTTACATGAACACACACTCTTACAAATAACCGTACTTCCTCAGATCTTGTGTTGGATACACGGCTCTAGACATTAACTTTCACTGGTAGTGGAGCTTCTACAAGGTTCTTCATGCTCACACATCTGTTTTACATAGAAGCCTCCATTAAAACGTTCTTCAGGAGACCAGAAGTTCTTCTTCTACAGTAATTACACACTGATACTAACATGAGTGTAACTGCATTTGTAGTTCACAGAGAGTGTCCTGGGGTGAAGCCTCCTCCTCGTCCACAGCCAGAGGTCCATTATGGACCAAGACACCAGTGGCAGCGGCACTCTAGAACTCGTCCTAGAGTGCCGAGACACCAGTACGAGGAGGAGGCCACTTTGAGAAGCCACGGCCCTGGATACCCATGCAGACAAGAGGCCACTGATCCGTGGATCTGGAGACACCAAGGTCCCAGACATTCGACCCAGATCCCAAAAACAAGTGGACCCCATCATTGTCTTGATGAGGAATGTGCTCCTCCACAAAGGAAAAGAGATGGTTTTGGAGGAAGAGGGAGACGTGGTGGAGGTCGAGGACGGAAGAGGCCAGACTGGTGGCAGCATGACGACAGACTATGAACCCCAAACTCCTACAAAGCAAACCCAACCTCCTAAATCAACCCCAACCTCCTAAAATCAACCACCAACCTTTAAAGTCAACCCCAACCCCCTACAATCAACCTTAACCTCTTACAATTAACCCCAACCTCCTAAAATCAACCCCAACCTCCTAAACCAACCCCAACCTTCTAAAATCAATCACTTACCTCTTAAAATCAATCACCTACCTCTTCAAATCAACCCCAACCTCTTCAAATCAACCACCAACCTCTTCAAATCAACCACCAACCTCCTACAAATCAACCACCAACATACTACAAATCAACTCCAACCTCCTACAAATCAACCACCAACCTCCTACAAATCAACCACCAACCTCCTACAAATCAACCCCAACCTCCTATAATCAACCCGGAGATCAGCAAATATAAAAATAATAAATAAATATTAAAATATGCTACTACTCTTTATTCTGTATTAGTGTAATACAGTGTTCAGGTATGTTACTGAAAGTTCTGCTGAGAGTCTACAGGCTTTATTAGTGTAATACAGTGTTCAGGTATGTTACTGAACGTTCTGCAGAGAGTCCACAGGCTTTATTAGTGTAATACAGTGTTCAGGTATGTTACTGAACGTTCTGCAGAGAGTCTACAGGCTTTATTAGTGTAATACAGTGTTCAGGTATGTTACTGAACGTTCTGCTGAGAGTCTACAGGCTTTATTAGTGTAATACAGTGTTCAGGTATGTTACTGAACGTTCTGCAGAGAGTCTACAGGCTTTATTAGTGTAATACAGTGTTCAGGTACGTTACTGAACGTTCTGCAGAGAGTCTACAGGCTTTATTAGTGTAATACAGTGTTCAGGTATGTTACTGAACATTCTGCTGAGAGTCTACAGGCTTTATTAGTGTAATACAGTGTTCAGGTATGTTACTGAACGTTCTGCTGAGAGTCTACAGGCTTTATTAGTGTAATACAGTGTTCAGGTATGTTACTGAACGTTCTGCTGAGAGTCTACAGGCTTTATTAGTGTAATACAGTGTTCAGGTATGTTACTGAACGTTCTGCTGAGAGTCCACAGGCTTTATTAGTGTAATACAGTGTTCAGGTATGTTACTGAACGTTCTGCTGAGAGTCTACAGGCTTTATTAGTGTAATACAGTGTTCAGGTTTCAGCACAGCTCTGATGGAGTGAAGCAGCTTCAGTATGAATATGTTCTAGTACACTGTGCTGTCCTCTCACTGGTCCTGTAATCCACTGTCCTGTGGAACACAACACTGAGTACTGAATATCTGTCATACAATACTGGACTGGTTGGTTCAGAGAGTGATGGAGTTGGTGTTGATGTAGCTGCAGTGAAACACAAGCTTCTGTACTTTGAAGAAGCTGCAAATGAAGGAAAATCCTGGAAATCTGTGCTATCGTCAGTGGCCCTGGGCAGCAGGGTGGCAACATCACAATGTATGCAGCCATTAGCCAGAACGGTGTTGTTCATCCAGATGCCACTCTTGGTCCCTACAACACTGACCACCTCATCACCTTCCTTCACACACTACCCAACAAACTCCTTACCTTCACCAGTGGAACCAGAGCTGTCTGGGTTTGGTGTCGTCTGGTACAAAGTAAGTTCCCACCGGGTTACTCAAGTACTGAACTGGTTCACTGAACACCCACAGTTTGTTGTTCACCTTCCACCAGACTCTCCAGTCCTCTATCCTATTGATAAGTTCTTAAACATGGAGGTGGAGGGTCTATGTTCCCACCAACCCCACAGCATGTACCACGTATTGAGTCAGGTCCCAGCCTCAGCCCTGCAGTCAGGTTGAATCAGGTCCCAGCATTAGGCATCCAGACTGAAGTAAGGAACAGCCCAGCATCAGGTCTTCAGCCACAATTAAGTAACAGCCTGACATTATCCAAGCAATCTGTATCAAGCAAAGACCCAGCATCAGCACTCTAGCCAGTAGTGAGTGTGTGCAGTTAGTATAAAGCGAGGCCCTAGCATCAGGCCTTCAGCCAATAGTGAGGTACAACCCAGCATCAGGCCTTCAGCCAATAGTGAGGTACAACCCAGCATCAGGCCTTCAGCCAATAGTGAGGTACAACCCAGCATCAGGCCTTCAGCCAGTAGTGAGGTACAACCCAGCATCAGGCCTTCAGCCAATAGTGAGGTACAACCCAGCATCAGGCCTTCAGCCAATAGTGAGGTACAACCCAGCATCAGGCCTTCAGCCAATAGTGAGGTACAACCCAGCATCAGGCCTTCAGCCAATAGTGAGGTACAACCCAGCATCAGGCCTTCAGCCAATAGTGAGGTACAACCCAGCATCAGGCCTTCAGCCAGTAGTGAGGTAAAGCCCAGCATCAGGTCTTCAGCCGGTAGTGAGGTAAAGCCCAGTATCAGACCTTCAGCCAATAGTTGAGGTAAAGCCCAGCATCAGACCTTCAGCCAATAGTTGAGGTAAAGCCCAGCATCAGACCTTCAGCCAATAGTTGAGGTAAAGCCCAGCATCAGACCTCTAGTCAGTAATGAGGTACAACCCAGCATCAGACCTCCAGTCAATAGTGAGGTACAGCGTTGCATTAGACCTTCAATCAGTAGTGAGTTACAACCCAGCCTCAGACCTTTAGCCAGTAGTGAGAAACAACCTCACATCTATGTTTTTAATTTAGTTTAAGTTAATTTAATTTAAGTTATTAAAGGCACTGTGGTACGTGTACGTGTAGTGGATGATAGTTTGTGTAAAGTTAGCAAGAGTTGATCTTACAAGCTTACAGACGTGCTGTGGTTGTGTTGTTTTCTAATGAACAATCTCTAGAGTTCGTCTGGCTCCTGTGTGCACAACACAGCACGTGAACATGGAAGACCATTTGAGTCTAAACATGTTCATACGTTCATGTTAACATGTAGAACTTGGTGGTTAAAACGTGACAAACTAAACATTTAAAATTCTCCACCAATAAGAGGCCTTCTGGTCCAGCATGCAGAGTCAAAGTAGGGAGAATGTTGTTGATTGTGAAATGAATATACATCATCAACACATCTTTCTTTTGAAGTCTTCATG
Organism: Megaleporinus macrocephalus; assembly: GCA_021613375.1. Taxonomy (NCBI): domain Eukaryota; kingdom Metazoa; phylum Chordata; class Actinopteri; order Characiformes; family Anostomidae; genus Megaleporinus; species Megaleporinus macrocephalus. Next base: position 47,748,895 of record CM038708.1, read on the forward strand.
ATTACACAAGTGTCTACCTACACTGTTAATCCGTAATTAGTTTGTGTGTAAAGAGTTTGTGTAATTGTTTAAAAACTAAAGTTTTATTTTATTACTTAAAATGTTTTAGTATGTTCTCTGTAGTTCTTCAAGAAAAGAAAACAATGGAGAAAATGTCCACTGTAGAGAAATCCCAGCACTACAGAGTTTCTGTCCGAGGAAAAGAAGTTAAACTCAGAAAACACCAAATCTCACAGTGAAAATAGAAAAAGACTTCAAACCTTTACAAGCTCCACTAAACAACTCAAACTAGTACTGATTGAACTGACCAATGAGAATCTGGCAAGGTGCTACAGGGGCGTGGTCCAAGTTACAACCTGATGTTTTAAGTTTGTTCAAGTTAAAAATATTAGTGTATCAGTTATTCTTTCAAAATAGTAGAACATACTAAACATGAAGTAATGAAATAAAACTTTAGTTCTTAAACATCATTACACAAACTCTTTACACACAAACTAATTAAGGGTTAACAGTGTAGCTCCTCCAGGCGGATACCGAGGCGTTCCCAGGCCAGCCGAGAGATATAATCCTTCCAGCGTGTCCTAGGTCTTCCCCGGGGTCTCCTCCCGGTCGGACATGTCCGGAACACCTCCACAGGGAGGCATCCAAAAGGTGTCCTAGCCAGATGCCTGAACCACCTCAGCTTCCTCTCGATGTGGAGGAGTAGTGGCTCGATATAGGTTCTCATTCATTTTTGGCCGAACCCAAACATTCCAGTTTCATTCAATCTACAGCCTTCAATCTGCCGGTACTCGCTCAGAGCAGACCACCAACCTCTAATCCACACACATACTGCACTCCTCTATTTGTCGTTTATTCATCCCTTGTTTCTTCCATAGGCTCCCATTCATTTCTGGCTGAACACAAACATTACAGTTTCATTAAACATACAGCCACCAAACTGCATGTACTGACTCAGGGCAGATCCTCAACCCTTTAATCCACAGACATAATGACCTGCACTCCTCTATTTGTCATTTATTCATCCCTCGTTCTTCCCATTGGGTCCCATTCATTTTTGGCCGAACCCAAACATTCCGGTTTCGTTCAACCTACAGCCTTCAAACTGCCGGTACTCACTCAGAGCAGACCCTCAAACTCTAATCCACACACATACTGCACTCCTCTATTTGTCGTTTATTCATCCCTTGTTTCTTCCATAGGCTCCCATTCATTTCTGGCCAAACACAAACATTACAGTTTCATTAAACCTACAACCTCCAAAGTGCCTGTACTCACTCAGGGCAGATTCTCAACTTCTAATCTACAGACATACTGACCCACACTCCTCTATTTGTTGTTTATGCACAACCATCCTGTGTTTCCTTCAGGAAATACACTTTTCTAGTTATATTTTATAACATTTGCAAAACTGTAACTCAACAAAGTACTTATAATACCATTACTATTGGTTTACTGTTAATTAAATAAAAGCCTTCCAGTTATGTACTAAGAAAAAGCTTAATACACAACGAATAATCTACATACCGTTACTGTCCAAAGAAAAAGAAGTATCCCCAAAATGGTAACTTTACAGTAGAGGCCAAAAACTTTCCACACTTTCAATGTAAGTCAATGCAACCAGAATTTTTTCCAAGCTGTTGTGGAGTTTTTCCATTTTTCCATTCCCTACGAAATGTAGGTACAATGTAAACAACAGCTGATGCAAGAAAACAAAAAATCACAAATAAATTTAAATATAAATTAATAAATATAAAATAAAACTCAATGTAATAAAGCGCCAGCATGCGTTCCTGACTACCCGAGTTCTAGATAACATAAAAATAAGGTTCTCAGTTTACACAGAACCGGGTTCTTACTTCATCAGGACACTTGGGGGGTTCACATGAGCAGCACTTGAGTTAAAGATTACTCCATTAATGGTAGTAACAGCAGTAAGGAGTATTATTGCAAGTTTTTGGTTTTGGTGGTCTCCCAGGTGGCAGGGGTCCCTGCAGTCTTATATTTGTGTAGTATCTCAAATTTAATCTCCTCCTGGAAAATTAATAGCTTGGACTTACGGGTCATTTCGACCGGATATTAAGAAAGTACGACTGTATGTTTACACCCTTCTGTATATACCACGCAATTAAAATTTAATTAGGCCATTTCCATTAGCTGACAAGCTCGTGTCACGCTGTTCAGTGCCCGCCAGCGTTTTCTCTCTTTTGGGAGTGGAATTACAAGACAAGCACTCAATTAGAAAATAAAATAATAATAAAAAAAGGAAAGCAGTTACTCTGTTTGCCGAGGAAACACGCTCGGAATCGGTCACGGGCCATTTCTTCCTCTAATGAGGCTCCAGCAAACAAACACAAATCTGCATTGTGTGTTTTTTAATATTCCTTTGGGCGTACAGTGGATCGGAATACATTACGGAACGCCGAGGACCTTCTTATTAATATTCAGTGTTCACTTTTCTCAGACCGGCCGCTTGCGTTACTTATTACTGCTCGGGAAAAAGTAATCTCACTACTCATTACTTCAGCTGCCTCATCTCACCGTATAATAAGCTGTACGAGGGAAAAAACTCTTAGAGCTGTACTTTATAAGTGGTAATAAGTGGGTAATAATATGGTAATATACAGGTAATTTAGTATTTTTTGGCCTTACTTAATAAGAAGTTAGTAAATTTGTTGGAAACAGACTATTATTTTTAAAAAGTATTAAATTAAACTAAAAGTACTAAACTAAATGAATTACATGCTATTTTTGTGTGTAATTATAACAGTTACTTTGTAAATGGTAATAAGTGGGTAATAATATGGTAATATACAGGTAATTTAGTATTTTTTTGTCCTTACTAAATAGCAAGTTAGTAATTTTGTTGGAAACAGATAATTATTTTAAAACAGTACTAAACTAAACTATTACATGCTATTTTTTGTGTGTAATACTAAACAGTTACTTTGTAAATGGTAATAAGTGGGTAATGATATGATAATATGCAGGTAACATAGTATATTTTGGTCTACCTAAATAAGTTAGTAATTTTGTTGGAAACAGATCATTAATTTAAAAAAGTACCAAACTAAACTGGAAGTACTAAACTAGACTAAAATAATAACATGCTATTTTTGTGTGTAATTATAACAGTTACTTTGTAAATAGTATAAGTGAGTAATAATATGCAGGTAATGTAGTATTTTTTGTCCTTACTAAATAGTAAGTTAGTAATTTTGTTGGAAACAGATCATTATTTTAAAACAGTACTAAACTAAACTAAATATACTAAACTAAACTAATTACATGCTATTTTTTGTGTGTAATACTAAAAAGTTACTTTGTAAATGGTAATAAGTAATAATATGTAATAATATGGTAATATACAGGTAATGTAGTATTTTTTGTCCTTACTAAATAGTAAGTTAGTAATTTTGTTGGAAACAGATCATTACTTTAAAACAGTACTAAACTAAACTAAATATACTAAACTAAACTAATTACATGCTATTTTTTGTGTGTAATACTAAAAAGTTACTTTGTAAATGGTAATAAGTGGGTAATAATATGATAATATGCAGGTAACATAGTATATTTTGGCCTAACTAAATAACAAGTTAGTAATTTTGTTGGAAACAGATCATTTTTTTAAAAAAGTATTAAACTAAACTAAAAGTACTAAACTAAACTAATTACATGCTATTTTTTGTGTGTAATACTAAACAGTTACTTTGTAAATTGTAATAAGTGTGTAATAATATGGTAATATACAGGTAACATAGTATTTT